>JAVKLG010000093.1:0-10879 GCA_034783915.1 Agapornis pullarius | reverse complement strand
AGGACTGTCTCATTAAGTGCACTGGGGTGCCCTTATCCTGTTTTAATCAAAAAGAAAACCACTAAGTTTAGTGCCTGACCAAGTCCTCTTCCCTCTCTCTTATTTCATATGTTCTTCCCTTTCCTGACCTGGCAACATAAACAAAATATCCACTGGGAGCCCATCTACAACCAGAAACAACCTAAGAAAGAATTTTAAGTATTATATGTAGTGATAGAAGATTTCAAATCTGTATCAAAGAAAGTATGAGTTGAGTTGAAGCTTCTCGCAGGAATAAAGCAAGCTCAATAGGGAAAGATGGTTTGTACGTACCCATAGGACTTCTGAGTAAATAAAACAAGCCCCCAGCTGTGTTTTGAAAACATTTCACAACTTCATGGATGTGATTATTCAGCTTAGAGCAACAGAAAAAACAGCAATAAGCAAAGGTATATGTCCTCGTCTCATGGCTTTAGAATCATTGCAAAGGATTTACGTACTGAATGACTGAAATTATATGTTGTAAAGTATTCAGTCAGTACAACAGAGAAACAACAGAACAACATCGACTTGCCTGGGGCAAAATAGCTCAGTATAAATTGCAAGCAACGCAAACAATACTTGTAAGACACCATTTCAATCTCTGCTTTTGTTTTTTTATTGAAAGAGCATTACACATGTTAAAAAATGAAACTAAAGAGGACTCTAAGCTGCAACAGAAGAAGAGAAATGAATAAATTCAAAGGATTTTAGAAACCTTTTACAGAAGCAGATCTAAATGAACTGCATGCAACGAACAGTTTATTTCTGTAGGTGTCTTTTTAACAAAACACAAGCTACTCTAGAAGTGTTCTCCTGAAGCCAAAAGCCATGGTGACTTAGCACATCACTAAATCCTAGCTGAAAGACCTTCCTTGTACGGCTGCCCGAAAGATAAACAGGTATAACTATATCATTTACTTACCTGTGGACCAGCATATTAACAGCATGTTTTGTTTGAGTTCTAAGAAATGCATGAATGGAAAAATTCCCTATTCCTACCCTCAATCCTATGAGTAAGGCCATATAACCTTGCATTTCTAATATTGGTTTTAATAATTTGGTAATCTCTTAAATTTATGAATGGATCAAACTTCCAAACTTGTACCTAACTCTGCTGTGCCAAAATCAATTTGCATTACCCCTCAGATGATCTATTTTACTGATCTGAAAGATTTCCACTGTGTATTCCACCACCTAGTCTATTGAAAGCAATACTATATTAAACCTTACCATCATTCTTTATTGATTTTTTGATGCAAATTGTTTCCCAAATAGCAACCGGTCTGTCAAATTTGTATTGAAAATATATGCAGCTACTAAGTTTTATTGAGATTCATAGTGCAGGGAAATAACATTATGTACTTTTCAGACCAGTATATTCCACTGCAAGCTAAATATAATATGACATTTTGAAACAGTGATAAAATTCATGTCTAATCTATATTGCATCAATTTTACCAATTGTCCTATGTCACTTCCACGCACTTTCAGATTACTTACGCCGATTATCTTTACTCGCTTTTCTGGCAATTTAGTTATATTACAGATGCAATTCTTCTGAAGTACTTCAGACATCTGGTATGCATTTGGCACGATGTGTTTTATCTGATTGTACCCATCAGCCTGAAGAAAAACTAGATTTCTAATGCGTGTCTATATTTGGCAAGGTAGTCATACATAACAAAAAAGTAACAGCAACATGTAACGAGATAAGATGACCTCGTCATTCTTATATTATGCCTCACTCTTTTTCTCCCTCCTTCTCTCCAAATGATGGCATCTTCAAAATTCCTATATGGTCTCTTTCTTTTGGTGTGGATTTCATCATCTAGAGTAGCGCTAGCCTAGTTGTCAACAACTCTAGTTCTTTATTCTCAATCTTGAATACCTGTTCAATTCCAGTGGTTTTTAATGACTTCTGAATGCGACAAATATATTACCTGGTTAACATGACATAAGAAGGGATGCACCCTCTTCCTAATTCCAGCTCCATAAAAGGCCCCCAAATTTGTCTGGGTAAATTGTGCCTGACAAATTTGGCAGCCTTCTACAATGGGGCTACAGCATTGGTAGATAAGGGAAGAGCAACTGATGCCATCTACCTGGACTTGCATAAGGCATTTGACACTGTCCCACATGACATTCTCATACCTAAACTGGAGAGGCATGGATCTGACACCTAAACCACTCAGTGGGTAAGAAACTGGCTGCAGGGTCACACTTAAGATGAGTTCCAGACGACGGCTCAAATTCCAACTACAGAGCAATGATGAGTGACATTCCTCAGGGTTTAGTATTGGGACTGGCACTGTTTAACTTCTTTGTCAGAGACATGGGCAGCGGGATCGAGTTCTCCCTCAGCAAGTTTGCTGATGACACCAAGCTGTGTGGTGCGGTTGACTTGACAAAGCAAAGGGCAGAGAACGGATTGAGATCAGCTCTGAGGAGAAGGACTTGGGGGGTATTGATTGATGAAAGGCTCAACATGAGCCATCAATGTGAGCTCACAACCCAGAAAGCCAACCATATTCTGGGCTGCATCAAAATGAGCATGGTCAGCAAGTCAAGGGAGGTGATTCTATCCCTCTGCCCTGCTCTCTAGGACCCCTCCTGCAGTATTTGCATTCAGCTTTGGGAGCCCAACACAAGAAGGATGTGGACCTGCTGGAGCAAGTCCAGAGTATGCCCAGAAAGTGATCAGGAGCCTGGGGAGCCTCTACTATGAAGACAGACTGAGAGAGTTGGGGTTGTTCAGCCCAGAGAAGAGAAGACTCCAGGGAGACCTTATAGCAGCTTCCATAACTAACGAGGACCTACAAAAAATCAGGAGAGGGGCTTTTTACAAAGTGACATGACAAGGAGGAATGGCTTCAAGCTGAGAGGAGATTTAGATGAGACATTAGTAAAAAGACTTTCCTATGAGGGTGATGAGACTCTGAAACGTGTTTCCCAGACAAATCGTGGCTGCCGCATTCCTGGAAGTGTTCAAGGCCAGGCTGGATGAGGCTTTGAGCAACCTGTTCTAGTGGAGGGTGTCCCTGACCGTGACAGAGGTGTTGGAACCAGGCCATCTTTAAGATTGCTTGCAACTCAAAATACTTTACGATTCTTAAAGCAGTTACTGTAATGAACATTTCCAGTCTAATTTTCATATGAAAGGTCTTCCTAACCAATAATCTGAGCACACCTTTTATTCAAAACTTTCCAAGGGAGCATTTTAGTATTTGCTGACATATTCTTAACATAAATGCACAGTTTAATAAAGAAGCCTTTAAGACTGCAAAAGTAGATACTATTGTATAGTGTGGCTATGCTAGAGAGATAAATATCTTTGCTTGAGACAAACACAATGTTTCCAAATTGTTGTTAGTTGGAAATGAACATATTTGTTTTCAGTATGTACCTACACAGAGTAAGGCCAAGCTTTTATGTTTCAGGAGAGGTTGGTCAGTTTGGTACTGTTTTGGAAGCACAGCTTCTTATTGTTTTAAAGTATCTACAATGCTTTGAAGACATTAACTGATAACATCTTTTACAAGTTGAAGATTCTGAGGCTATGCTTATGAATGTGAACATAATAAAGATAAAGGACTCTACTCATCCGAGTTGCATGATACTCTAATATCACCCCTTATGACATACTGATTGCAGGATATCAGGATATACTCAACTGACATGCAAGTCTCAAACCAGAGAGATCTGATGTAGCAATATAAACATACATGAGCAATAAAAAATGCCTCCCAGAACCTAATTTAGATGATATGGACATGGTAGACTGCAGTAAATCCTCACTCTGTGATTGATAAGTGGGCTCATGGCATCTCAAAGGATATTTTACATATGGTGGTGAAAAGTTATAAATGTAGGCTACAGATTGGAATTACAAGGTACTAATACTTCCTAAAGAGGCAAAACTTCCCTCTTGACTCAGAAAATTCAATCATAATACTCTTGTCTTAACTGAAGTACCTGTTATTATATTGTCCTATATATGATTCGTCATGTTTGGTTTAAGTGCATTAAACTAATTTCATCATGATTTCTTAGCTGTCCCATTTTCCAACTGACCAACTGTCAGTTACTATTTCTGGACACAATTACAACTTGGGCACAGAACGTGGCACAAGGAATGCAGAACAGATTGAACACGGAGGGGAATCTAACCGATGCAGCTAGCAGAAATGAAAATGTTGCAAGCCTGCTGACAGATTGGAAGGGAGCAGAAGGAAGCCAAATGAACTGACAACTGCAGCCAGAGAACTTGTGAGACAGCAGGGTACCAAAAAGCTAGACTTAACAACAATTGGAATATAATAGTGACTTGTAAAACGCAGCACATCACAAGACATATGATCACAGAGAACAATCTACACATTTCCATAGCATTACTGCTATCAACAAGTCAGCAACTAATTAAAAACAAAATGCTCTCTGCGCTTAACACAGTATCTTAATTAACTTAAACTGAAAGTGACAAAACTGATAACAGCCATGGTTACTGAAAACATTGTGAATCTTCTGCTGGAAAGCATACTGCACTATCTAAATACAAAGAAAATCACAGTAAAAATGTGGCACGTGTTGATCACGCCTTTATTCCTGACTAATCCTGACAGGATTCACACAGCAGAACTCCCCCAATACTTCTATAGGATTTGTTGTTCTTTTTTTCTCTTAGGTAGCTGAGGTCTAAACTCTGACTCTTCAACAAGGTACAATACCAAATATACACTGTCACATAGCTTGAAAACGATCTGCATTGTGTTTATGATAGAAATAAATGCGCAATACTTCTACAAGGGACAAGAAGATCTTCAGAAAATAAAATCATATATATGTCACTTGGCTACAAGGTCTTCAAAATTAGACTGAGATTCCTCTATATAAGAAATGTCATTTATCAATTCACTTAAGAAAAGAATCCTTTGCATTTTATTTAATTTAAAACTTTTATGGACATAGGAATTCATTTTCAGTTGAAACCCTTCATTGAATTCCCTTGTTCTTAAAATGTTGGTCCTTCCAATTGTGCTCTGAGCAACACGTTCATAACTGCTGTCCAATGCAAGAGATTTCTGACAAAATGTCCTTTGGCTGTGTAGTCCTCATCCAAGGCAAATGGGAAGTCAGATGCCTGGATGCATATTTTAAACCTTAAGTACACTAAAAGAGCCATATACATGCACAAAATCCCTGTTTTGGCATGATTCTCCTCTGATGGGAAACGCAGGTAAGTCTCCTGCGCAAATCTACATACCCAGTGTGATCCCTGCTGAGCGTATATTTAGTCCGTAAACATAGGCCCAAACATTTAGGTTCCTATAATCCTTTCTTTGCTTTTGTTTGTTGGCATTGTCCTGCACCACTCTCATTTCAGGTAGATCACAGAATGGTCAGGGCTGGAAAGGACCTCAAGATCTTTCAGTTCCAACCCCACTGCCAAGGCACAGGTGCCTCACATGGGATGATGTTGCTCAAGGCTCTGTCCAACCTGGCCTTGAACACTGCCAGGGGTGGAGCATTCACCAACTCTTTGCGCTTTGAACTGCACACAATGCTCCAAGTGAGGTCTCACAGGAGCAGAGCAGAGGGGCAGGATCACCTCCTTCGACCTGCTGGTCACACTCCTTTGGATGCAGCCCAGGATATGCTTGGCTTTCTGGGCTGCGACTGCACATTGCTGCCAGCTCATGTTCGGTTTCTCATTGACCAACACCCCCAAGTCCTTCTTCGCAGGGCTGCTCTGAATCTCTGCTCTGCCCAACCTGTAGCTGTGCCTGGAATTGCTCCAACCCAGGTGTAGGAGCTTGCATTTTGCTTTGTTTAGCACTGGCCTCCCCTCAAGCACATCAAGCTCCCTCTGAATCCCATCCCTTCGCTCCAGCATTATCAACCAAACCACACAGCTTGGTGCCATCAGCAAACTTGCTGAGGATGTACTCAATCTGAGTCCATGTTGCTGACAAAGGTCTTGAACAGGACTGGTCTCAACACTGACCCCTGAGGGACACCACTTGTTACTGGTCTCCACTTGGACACTGAGCTATTGATTGCAACTCTCTTTGTGTGGCCATACAGCCAATTCTTTATCTAGCAGGTGGTTCACCCATCAAATTTATGTCTCCCCAGTTTAGAGACAAGGATGCATTTAATGTATGCCTCCTCTGTTTGCCAGTGGTTCAGAGATTTTTGTTACTGCAGTATCTGTAGGGTTTCACTCATTTTTGAGGCAAACATTGTATATATCACCCACATCTGTGAATTTAAGAGGTATAAAAGACATAGCCTATAAAACATACCGCATACATTTTTAGATCAAGGAGTTCCATCAAGCATGCCGGATGCCATCTGCATCCATACCAAGATACAGATATGAAAACACTCCACTTTCAGATGGTGGCTAAGACATTCTCCCTGTTCCTTCTACATTCACCAGCAAATAGTAAAATTCAGTCCCCTGTTTTCTTTAATAAGTGAAAAAGAGCAAGGAAATCCATGAATAGCAAGAACTTTACATTTGCCTTTAAGGTCTCAAAATGTACCTTACTCTTTAAAAGGGTTTCTAAAAATCCAGAGATTAAGGAAGTTGCTGTCTCAAATACCATGTTAGCCAGCATTAGCTGTGACATTATTTTAGACAAACTAAGATTTTGAATGAAAATATTATTCTTCTAATGTCATATTCCCAAAGGTAATGAAAATAATTACAGATCATATCCCATAAGGCTATGAACTTTACAGGGAGAACAGGGTTTCCTCTGCCATATGAGCCACACTTCATAGATACTGTTGAATTCCACCTTCCAAGGAAACCAGGTGCGATATAATTGATGCACAACTTCCTTTGTGACACTGTTCAGTGTTATTTATGTGTCCTATGCTAAGGAACAAGATGATGTATCACCCCTAAAATTTCAACAGACCAGCTTTGATGTATCAGTGCAAACGTAAAGAGACCAAAATGAGTAATACATATTCAAGTCTTGTAATGAGGTAAAATCTGAATAAGTCAAAACATAGAAAGGAAAAAAAATCAAAAAAAGGTTCTATTCAAAATACCTGAAAAGAAGAAATATAAAATCACCCACAGAACAGCCTAGGAACAAGTTCTCACTAATCTTTTGGAACATTTTTGGCATCTTTGATATCCTTGACCTTATTCTTAAATCACAAATTCGCAGATAATCCATCTCATTTTCAGTACAATCACAGAAAACAGTGGCTTCAGCAAAGTGCATTGCTTAAGTAGTTTAACACTTACTGGACCTTTCTTTGACAATATTTCAGTTCTCCTACATAGCACCAACAATAGTGGCATTTCAAATTACAACTCCAAAAAAGGAATCACAAATTCTGTTTCAAATGCAGCCATTTCCTTCAGCTAAAATTCAGAAGCTTTTCAAAAGCATCCCCTGCCTCATTTTTAACCCTTGTAAACAAAACCTTACTAATACGTCTTTGCGTAATATTAAAAGAAGACAAATTAAAAAATCATGTTTAGCCAGTGTACACAATTCACTATATCAACGCATCCTGTGAACCAGCAGCAAGTAGGCTAAAGTTGCATACAACTATAAAGTTCCACTGAAGTGCTCATAGAGAATTAAATGCTAGGGAAATGGGGACTATAGCTCACAGAAATAGGAAATCATTCTTATGCTGCTTTCAAACACTGTCAAGTCTCAGTTCAAATTTCTGTTGTGGAATTTTCCAAGAGTTGGCAGTAAGTGAACTATGATGAGCATAGGAAGGCTGGGTTCTTTGCTTACTGGCAACCGATCACTAATGTTTAACTGATTCACTTTGTAAACAGAAGGAAAAGAGGGATCTTGAAAAGAAAAAACTTCTTTTCAGTGGAACTCCTGATGAAAACATTTTTCTGGGGCTTAAAGCCAAAAAAGCTTCCTATGCTTTATTCCTCTGTATAATCTAATACAGTTGACTATAACCATGTATTATAGTTACTGCTATAATCCTATTTTTGACATTTAGTTAAAAAACCCTTGCACTGATTACTCTTAGCACATGTTCCTATGTCTAAATTTGTCTTCACTGAAGTTCTGTCTTATTTCTGAGTAACCCTGGCTCTGTGGGCACAAAACTTACATGGTGAAAATTTCAAAAAGCCCCACTATATACAACAGTACTACACAAAAAGCATTTAAAATCCTGCCTCAACACTCCATAAAGATTTAAGCTTTACTCTTGCACAAAATTTATCCCATTGTAATTAATTTGCTATCTCTAGTAACATGTTATATTGTGTATTCACATTAAAATACATGCAGGAAGGAACTTTATTCCAGTGGAGTAAAGAAATACACAGTTTAATAATCACTGATCATAACTTAGCTCATGCAACCAGGTTATAGATTCTCAAGGATTCCCGGGAGGAAGGAATATTCAGATTAAAGCCATTGCAGTAACTCTTACCCTGTTACTTTGCCTCTTCCATAGCAGGCAAAGAAGGAAATCCTTCACCCTTAGAAACAATCTTCAGTACATAAATCAAAACAATTCTGCAGAACAAAACATGTTCCCCTCAGGAAATTTCCTGCTGACCCAAATGGAGAGGAAGACTAAACAGTTCTTATCTTCATCACACACTGATGCTACACCTTGGATAAATCAGCTGGGCTTGAGTTAAAGCCTAATTTCTCATAGCACTGCTACCACAAATACATCACAGAGAATTTAGTTTTTTACTGAGGAGGTTTCCTGCATGTTTTTCTCAATAAATATTACCTATTCCATAAAAAGCTCAAGATATGCAATGCTTGGCAGGTTAGCATTTCTGGAAGAACATCTTTGTTGCCTTTCTTTCTCTTCAGAAATGGAAAAATTCCATGTAAAATCAGCTTTCCTTTCCAAATTGTTTTGTTGCAATTTACTTTTAGAGGCAAAGGAAAAATGTCACAGCTAAAGAGCCTTGGAAATTTAAAGCTGAGTTAGGGCATTCAGCTAAAAGCCAGGGTCTATTCTTTTCCGACTGCTTACGTACATATGTATTCTGACACAATATAAGATATACAAGGCCGTTATTCACAGAATTTGAACATATTTTTTACTTTAAGCACACCAAAATGAACACTTACCTTTAAAACATGCATACGTCACAGTGTTTTGGTAAACATATACATAAATTTTCAAGCAATTCCATTAGGCAAGTAAGTAACAATTAAAAAGATATTAAAAAATTTTGTCAAAAAAAAAAGATCATTAGTTTCTGGATTTATAGACTAAAAACTGCTCAACCCCTACACAGAGATTCACATAAGAGAAAGTGTTTATCATGGCTTTGTAGAGACACCTGTCTTCAAAGCCAGGGCACAGATCCTGGTTTATTTACCCAGGGCACAGACATAAATTCACTAGCTGCGCATGAAGTACCTTGCTTTGAATTTACATACAGACATCTCATTTGCTTCTAAGTGGTCTGAAAGATATTAATTTGTCCTAGCTGAACAATGCAATTTGATACAAAGGCTTCTGAGATCTTTCTACTGGAACTGGCATATTCAAAGAAGCAACAGCGTGCAGAAACACAAGGAGAGTTTCTGAGAGCACTCAAGTGAAGGGTTTTGCTGCCTAGCTAACAAACCCTGCCCTTCCAGAGCGCCTCTTGGCTTGGATTTGGTGTTGCATGGAATTGGCTATACTACATGTGGCTCTGGTGACCCAATTCACTGAATTTAACTAAGAATTTGTGCAGTTTTGCTCCTACAGGCAGTGCAGACAGTTCTCTTAGTCCTTCAGCTACAACAATACATGGAACTTGGCCCAGTTTTTTTCCAGACTTTGTGGTCTAAAAATTATACTAAAAATAGAATGTTCTGCTACTGCTACAGCTTCTTATCCACATAAATATCCTTCCTAACATTACCTCCATTTAAAATACATCCCTCTAACTGGCTTTGTTCCAAAAATGATGGCCAAAAACTCATTAGGAATTCTGAATTAATGTGAAAGGGATTAACACCTACAGATGATGAAAATGAAATTGTTTATTCTGTGAGACAGGGTACACACTGACTTTATAAATTTAAAGGAAATGTTCTAATTTAGATGACAGAAGTAGGAAAACCTATCCAAGCAGAAATTAGCAGCTGAGGATCTTAAAATCCCTTACTGTTTCTGCCATGGCTGCTCTCCAATCACCTGCCAGTTTAGTTGCTTGTTTTAAACAGTCCAGTTTCCAAAGATGGGGTTTGGGTTGGTGGTTTTGGGTCCCTATCATCTGAACATCAGGAGCAAAACCAGGAGTCCTAGTGCACATACACACACGAAGGCAGACTGTAAGGAAGTCGCCAGCACATGGTGGAGCACAGAAATAATAAATACCACATCAAGGGGGTTCCCAGCTGTAGAAGATTCTCCTTTTCAATTCATCAGCTCATTCAACTGCCACATTCCTTCGTCACAGTTCCTATTCAATACAAAGTAATCACAACTGTTTTACTCAACTAAATATGGACTAATTTGTAGCAATTTGATCCAGAAGACAATAATAAAGGCCTTGATATCGCCTATTCTGTTTATTAGAAAGCACTTTTATGATACAAGTGAAGTTTCTTGACTTTCAATAATTCACCATTTGGTCCTAATGTACTTAAATGGAAATAATCCTCAGAGGTTTCAAAAAGTCTAAAATAGAGAAACATCTGCTAGAATTTAGGTGCAGCTGTTTAGGGAAGAGGTCCAATGCTGGAAGAGACAGTATTTAAAGCTCCTTCTGCAATCAATAAAAACTCTATTAGAAATGTCATGGAGCAGGGGGGAAGAATTTGCTCAGGTTCAAAGTGGGTTTTTATTTAAACACTGACATCTTTTGCTTATCAAACTTGGAGAGATGTTT
>JAVKLG010000092.1:0-10895 GCA_034783915.1 Agapornis pullarius | reverse complement strand
CGGGACGTCTCCGGGGAGGGCGGCGGGAGGCCGGGGCGCGGGGCCTCGGCCCGGGGCTCAGGCTTCGGCGAGCTCGGCGAGGTGATCGGCCTGCGCCTTGGCGAGCCGGCGCTGGAGGAAGGCGGCCGCCAAGGCCCGCAGGTCCCCGTCGTCGGCGAGCTCCTGCGCGTGCTCCTCGCAGTAGATGTCGAGGGCCTCGGAGGCGTCCCAGTCGTAGTCGGAGCGGTTCAGGGTGACGTTCTCGTCGACGCCCTCGAACGCCTCGACCGCGATCTCCTCGGCGCGGCGCAGGACGCGCTCCAGGTCCTGCCGCAGCAGGTCCAGGGCGGCGGCGACGGGGTTGCGGCGGGCGTGGGAGACGAGGAGGGCCTGCCGGTCTGGCTCGCCCGGCTCGGCCGAGATCCCGCGCATCGCGCCGGAGGCGGCGGTGTACCAGAGGTCGACGGCGCCCTGGCGGGCGGCGACGTGCAGGCTCAGGCGCGGCTTCACGCGCAGGACGGCGGCGTCCCCGGCGTCGAGGACGATGGCGAACCGGGTCCGGGTCGCGGCCATGCCCATCCGGTAGGTGGACCGGGTCTCGGCGATGGCGATCTGGGCCTCGATGGCGGCGCTGTCGTTGGCGGTGATGGTCATGGTGTCTGTGCCTGGTTGCCGGGTGGGCGCCCGGCGGATGATGGAAGCCCCGCAGGGGGATCGAGCGGGTGACCTTTCGGCCCCCGGCCAGCTTCCCCTCGGAGGCGGCTGGCGGGAGGCCGGGCGCTGTGTGGATTTCACACAGCGCCGCGGCGGCTCAGGCGTTGCGCGAGGCGCGGGCCTTCAATGAGAGGCTGAAGGCCGTGCGGATCGTCTCCAGGGCAGCCTTTTCACCCGCGGCGACGGCTGCCTCCTTGAAGCCGAAGTAGATCATCGTCTCGCGGACGATGGGCTCGGGGCCGCGCCCCATGGCGGCGGCGACCTACTCGGCGCTGGCGCTGGCGGCGTAGAGGCGCGCGCCCTCGTCGGAAGCCCGGGTTGCGGTGGGATTGGCGGAGACGTGCTGGTGCATGGTGTGGGTCCTCTCTGTCGGGTTGGTGGTCAGTCGTCGGACGGGCGCGGGGGCTGGATGCCGTAGTCGTAGGGGCGGGCGAGCATCGCCTTGACCGCGGCGGTGCGGGCTTCGAGGTCGAGGAGACCGGCCTCCGCGACGCGCAGGGCGGCCCCGTCGATCCAGGCCGGGATGCCGCGCTGCCCTTTGACCCACATCGTCACGTGGGGAGCGGACACCGGCTTCGGCGCGTGCGCCGTCAGGGCCTCCGCCAGGGCGGTGACGTAGCGGGGGCCGAAGAGGTGGCGGCCGATGGCGTCGAGGCTGTCCGGGTGCATCTGGCGTTCTGCCTGGCGTCGGGAGGGAGGAGAGAGCCGGGGCCCGGAGGCCCCGGCTGGTGTCTCAGGCGACCGGGGGGACCCAGTTCAGCGGGGGGGGCGGGTTGGCGAGCCGGATGGCCTCGCGGGCAGCGTCCCGCTCCGCCTGCTCCGCCTGCCAGGCGGTCCACTTGGCGGTCCAGGCGGCGAGGGCCTCGGCGGTGGGCTCCTCGCCGTTAGGGCCAGAGAGCGGGGGGATGTAGGGGTTGAAGGCCGGGGTCTCGGTGGCGGTGGTGGGGTGGGTCATTCGCTGTCTCCCGGGAGGCCGCTCCTCCCTGTAACGAATATTACGCTTCGCCCGCCCCGCCACAAGGGGCGCGTAAAGATTTTTACGAGGGTGCCCCGAGTTATCCCTGGCCTCCGTACGCGCGGGGGGATTCGCCGCCCTCCGGGGTCGGCTAGACTCCTGTCTCGGCTGGGTTTTCCGCACGGGAGGCGGGGGTGTCGGGCATCGACTTCGAGGGCGTGGGGACGGCCATCGCGTACGGCCGGGAGATCCGGTGCGCGCGCGAGACGGCTTGGGCATGGCACGACCGGGCGGACCGGCTGGAGCGCGAGCTCGCGGTGGCGCGGGCGGAGCTCCAGGCGCACCAGGCGGGGCTCCTGGCCAGGATCCGCAGCCTCTGGGTCGCGCTGGAGAGCGTGGCTCCCCTCGACCCGGTGCTGCGCCGGACGGGGCGGACGTACGACGACGGGCACCCCGAGAGGGTCTGGGACGCGGCGTATTGGGACGCGTACGACGACGTCGCCCGGCGAGAGGGCCTGCCGCGGGCGCGGCGCCCGATGACGCCGGAGGAGCGCGCGGCCGCGGCTGAGGCGGAGGTCCCGGCGGAGCCGATCACGACCCGGCGGTTCCTCGGGATCCTGCACCGACGGTGGTGGTGGCGGGGCGTCGAGTACCGCACGCGCGCCGGGGCGGAGCGCGCTCGCGAGAAGGCCGCCCGGGATGCCCGGACGGCCTGACGTCGGGACGACGTGCGTTCCCTGTCGGCTCACGGATGGTAGCTAAGTCGCCCTAGCTACCGATCACCCTCACAGCCAGGGCGGCGAGGCGATGCAGCCGGATCTCGTGCAAGCACCAGCGGTGGGCGAGCACGATGGGGCGCTCGCCGGGCTGCTCGACGCGCTCCTCCTCCTGGACCTCATAGCCGATGCCCACCGCCGCGATGCGGCCCGACGCGACCGCGCCCCGCATCAGGCCCATGTAGGCATCGAGGCGCACCCGGATCGCGACGCCGTGCTCCGTCGCCGAGACCCCGACGACCTCGCCGCACCGGGGCCAGTTCGCGTACGGGTCCGTCGCGTCCTCGACCGTGACCGTCGCCAGGTTGTCCTGCTCCAGCCCGTGCGGGCTCAGGGCCTCGCCGACGGCGACGGCATGGTCGCTGCCCGGGACCAGGCCCGCGCGGTAGGACGTCGCCGTCGTGCACGGCACCCAGATCTCGAAGCTGTCCGTCTTCGGGTCCCACGGGGCCGGGCGCAGGGAAGCATGGGCGGGGCCGGGGTCGATCACGCCCGGGGCCGGGTCCTCCGGGAACAGGATCCCGATCTCGCGCAGGCGGGCCTCTGCGACGGCGGCCCGGCGGCGGAACTCGCCGGCGAGGGCCATCCGGACCACGTCCTCCAGGTCGAGGTCGAGGCGCACACCGCACAAGGTGTCCGTGCCGGCGCCCTCGGCCTCCACGTCCCGGGCGAGCCCCAGGAGGCGCTCCCGCTCGGGGGCGAGGCTTAGGGCCTCGGTCAGTTCTTCCAGCGTCATCGTGGGTCCCCATGGCTGGTGGACCCACAGACCCGGACCCGGGGACCGCCGCCACCAGCCCTCCTGTGCAGAGACCGATAACTTGAATCTCACTTCGCTGATTTTGCTCTACTTTTTTGATCACCCTGCACCCATAACTCGCACGGATTGCGCTCATAACCTGCTCATTGGGTGCCGAACCGAGACCATAATTTGAATTATCTCCTATGGCAGCGCTCCACGAAGCGTCGACAACTGCTCCCGGGCCGGTGAGACCACGGTCCCGACGTAGGTCCGCTCGCACGGAAGTAATAGGCCTCACGTAAGGCGATGCTTCAAAGGTTCATGGCTCATGCCTGATAGCGCTACCCGATATCTGTTACCCTCGCAGTCGCACGCTTACGGTGCTTGATTAACCTAAATGTGAACGACACACGCATCCACGATTTCGCAGCAGGTAATGAACAGCATCGTTTGCTACGCATCATCCCCAGGCAGGGGTGGGAAGTGCTGTCGAAATGGGGGCACAGGCCTTCGAGTGCATCGACGTCTCCCTTGTCCCCCAGGAGATCAAGAAGGGGCGAGGCGAAGCAACTACTTCAAGAAAAATGCGGACGGTTTTTACGAGGCTCTCTCACAAGGCATAACATCCGTGACGAACGGAAATGTTTTTAACTTTGGATGAGGTCGGTCGAAGGCGAGGCTTCGCGCATTAGGGCTGAAAGCGCAGGGCTTCGATCAAGACCAATCGGTCGCAGAGTTTCGAGTCTGTGCCATGGAACGAGCGGAGTTGATGGTAGACCAGCCTTTCGCGGTTCTGCGACTTTTGAACGATGTCGTTTTTTAAGTTCTTGGCAGATCGTTGCGACAAAATCACATCAAGGTGCTTGGAGAGATAGTACGGAAGTGACCTTAGTCGGAAAAGCAAATCGAGCAGTGATGCCCTCTCATACCGAAACAGCCGGAACCGAGATAGTTATCTTGCTTCACGGTATCAATACATTTGGCAATTGGACTAATGAAATAAAGCATACGTTGGCTGAATATAATTTTATTCCTGTAGCAACAAGCTATGGGTTTCTTAGTGTGTTTCGTTTTCTGCTCCCTATAAGTACATTCAGGACTAAGTCTGTCCAGCGTTTTGTAGCTGAAGTTCGAACTGCTATAAAAATCCATTCGGCCGATAGAGTTTCAGTAATATGTCATAGTTTCGGTACGTATGTTGTCGCGCGTGCAATACTTGAAGCTCCAGATATTGATTGGCACAGGATTATTTTTTGTGGCAGCGTTGTTAAGGAAGATTTTCCGTTCAACAGCCTTTTAAATAGAATCAAGCCACCTATCATCAATGAAGTTGGCACCAAAGACATATGGCCCGCAGTGGCACAGAGCGTAACCTGGGGCTACGGTTACGTAGGGTCGCACGGTGCGAACCACCCAATGATTGAAACACGCTACCACACTGATTTTAAGCATAGTGATTTCATGAGTAAGGAATTCTGTAAAAAATATTGGATACCATTTTTAGTTCGTGGAGAAATCGTAGAAGGAGATCGCCCTTCGAGCTCAAAGTTTACTAGGTTGATATCCCGATTAAAACTGAGGTGGATTTTAGTTGCGTTGATAGGTGCTTTGGCTTTGATTGCGCTTTCAAGATGTGCTGGGACTACTCCGTCTACTCCGTCTACTCCGTCTACTCCGTCTACTCCAGCTACTCCACCTCCGCCATCCCCTAGAGTGGACTGCGGAAGAGAATGGTCAGGCTGGACAGATGTGGGTGGAGCAGTCGGTAATCCGTGTCCGCCCGGCTGTAGTCGCGGGGATGAAATCGGACAAGACTATCGTTCGGTGGGTCTTCTACCTCGACCTCAGACAAAGCATAAGTTCCAATGCTGGAGGCCATAATATCGAGTTGTGGTTTAATTGGCGTGGTTCAGGGATTCTTTGCTATACGGTGACGCTCTGGTTCACTTGACGGCGGCGTTCTCGCAAACCCGAGACGGTGCATCATGGCCTCGGCCTCAACCCGGTCAAAAAGGAAACCGCAGTAATCCGGCTTGGAGCAAGCCAGGTGCAGGCCATTCTTGATCAGCATCCGAGTGATTGGCCCTCCGGTCCCATGCCACTGCTTGCGCCCTGCAAGGCGGCCGAGCTCGTTCGCGAACACGTATCTGCTGGCGAAACGCTTCACTTCCGATACGGCAACCGATGCGCGCCGACCGCGTCCGATGGCGTGCACCGGGGTCATGAGCCCTGTCCGAACGACCTGATTGATAAGGTACGGAGCTCCGTCCAGCATCTTGGCGATCTCGTCCAAGCCCAGGGTCGGTTCAAGGTCGACGTGCGCTTCCGGCGGGATGGCTGCCTCCGCGTCAGCAGTCCCGGGGGCGGCGGTCCACTCGGGACATGAGCACCGCACCCGATCCCGCCCCGGCCGACGACGGGGCCGCCCCAGGCTCTTCGACCTCATGACCCTGCGCCAGCGCCAAGTCTCGCTCGCCCAGCTTGAGGCGCTGCTCCGCAAGGCCCGGGGCACGGTCACCGGCTGGATCACCCGCAAGGAGAGCCCATGCCCGGTGGTGCGCTGGGCCGACCGGTCCCGCGGGGTCACGTGGCTGTTCGACGTCACTGAGGTAGTGACGTCCCTGGAGGACCGGGCGGCGGAGAGCGTGGCCGCCCGGTTCGCCTACCTCACCCTGGAGGGCACCGCCGGCGAGATCCAGGAGGAGGCGGAGCGCCTGCTGGCCTGGACGCGGAACTGGCGCGAGGACCTCCGGCTCCAGGCGGACCGGAGCGAGGTCGTGCGGGTCGACGCCGTCGTCACCGCGGTCGCCGGCGAGTACGCCGACCTGCGCCAGGCCTTGGGGAGCCTGCCCAACAAGCTCGCGGTCGAACTGTCCGGCATGACCTCGCCCGAGGCGATCCAGGAGATAATTGCGTACGAGCTCCGCAAAGCCCTCAAGTCCCTGCGCTGCCGCATCACCGGCGCGCCGCGGCCGGACGGCGAGGCCGGTGAGGAGCCCGAGGGGCTGCCCCCGGGTATCCCGGTGCCCCCAAGTGGAGCCAGCCGCATGACGCACCCCGCCATGCGGCTGGCGTCCAGGTTGACCATGAGCATCCACTCCGCCCGCGACGCCGAGGGCAGGCACATACAGGCGACCGTCCACCGCGCAGACGGCTGGGAGCCCTACGACGTGGACGTCATCTTCGACCGGCAGGCCCGGGACCGGACGGTGCTCAACCTGACCATCGCAGACGCAGTGCCCAGGCTCTGGACCCTGGCGCCGGAGCCCCGGGCCATCCTGGAGAGCCAGGACGTCATCGAGCTCGACGGCGAGCGGTGGAAGGCGCACGCGCGGTTCGTCCGCGAGGACGGCTTGGTGGAGCATGATCTCTACGAGTCGAGCGCGCGCTAGGGTGCGATGCCGCTCATCTTGCGCGCTAGGACTGCGACCCGCCAGATTGGTGTTCCGGGTCAAGCCGCTCTCTTGTAGCGTCCGAGTGCGACAAGCAGCTGAACGAGACGGTCCAGGCCCGCTGCTGTCCCATCCCACGCCTCAAGGGCCGCGGTCATGAGGGCCTCTCGCGCCACGACATGATCTGAACCTGGCCCACCCTCACTCTCAACATTTTCTGCATATGCCCAAATCTTCTTGAGGCTTGGGCTCCAAGCAGGGGGCACGCGACTTAACGCGCGGCTCACACTGGATTGATTGATCCCGACCCGGTCGGCCAGCGCGCGCTCCGTGAGACCAAGCCTTGCCTGCAGCGCCTTGATCCGATCGACCGCCGCATCCGCCCCCTCAACAGCGCTGCGCGGCCGCCCGCGTTTTCCAGACAAATCCATCATCCGACTTGATATTGCATATGCTTTAACGCATGCTCCTTCGGGAATAGCAAGGGTCTGGGCGATGCAGGAAATACGCTTCTATAGGGCGAACGAGCGGCCGTACGGCGCGTTCAGCAACCTGTATCGCCGCGAGATCCTCTACGAGGGCGTCGTCTATCCGACCTCCGAGCACGCCTATCAGGCAGGCAAGGCGCGCAAGCCGGCGGTGCGGGAATGGCTCATGGCCGCCCCGACCCCGGCCCTCCTCGCCATGGCGGCGCATGGACTTTACCAATGGGACGTGGCCGCGGACTGGTCCAAGACCAAGTTCGACAGGATGCGCTCGATCCTCCAAGCCAAATTCACTCAGCACGAAGATCTGGCGGAACTCCTTCTCTCGACCGGAAGCGCCCGCCTGATCGAGACCGCAACCGTCGACAATGCCGTCAACAGGCTATGGGGCGAGGTCGAGGGCAAGGGCGGACGCAACATGCTCGGCATGATGCTCATGGACGTACGCGAGGACCTAAGGCGCGGTTCGGATGCCATTCGCAGAGCGCCAACGGCATGGCACCTCGCCGGGCGAGAAGAGGCGGCAGCCTGTCAGTAGCCGTCGTAAGGGCCGTAGGTCATCGCCTCCGCGAGGAAGCTCGTTTCGAACCCGCGGTCCATGCCCGACCGAACGCGCTGCGGACCGAGGGCGTGGAACACGCCCCTCGCGCCCGCGAACGCGCAATTCACCGACGCGAGGCGTTGGCCCGCCTCCACGCCATCGAAGATGTCTTGCGCCGTCCAATCCAAGCGGCCCGACCAATTCCGCAGGAGATGGTCGAGGAGACCCGTCGTTACCATGTCGCCCGACCCGCACGTATCGACTAACCGAGGCGCGGGATGAGCAGGAAAGAACCGCTCGACGCCGCCGTACGACACGGTCAGGCCGTCACCCCCATGCGTCCGGATGACCACGACCCCGGACGAGGCTGGCAATGCAGACCCGCCATGTTCCGGACCTACCGTCTCGTCGGATAGCTTGAGGATCGAAACCGACCGGAGAGCCCGGGCCACCAGGTCCCGCTCGCCGTGGGAGGCCGGCTCGAACACCACCAGTCCGCCCGAGCCGTGCGCCGCTTCCATGGCCGTCACGATGGCAGTCGACAGTCGGTCCGCGTAGAACACGGACACGTCCTCCAGTGCTAGGCGCGCCGACCGGACCTGATCCTCATCGATGGTCCGCCAACGCGGAAGGTCCCGATGCGTCTCTGGGCAGCTGAAGCTGAAGCGATGACGTGCCTGGGAAACGTCGACATGCTCGATGATCACGGGAGAGCCGCGGTCTCCCTTGCGCAGCACCCAATCGGTCTGACAGCCGGCTCGCCGGAACTCATCGAAAAGGAAGTCGCCATGATCGTCGGCGCCGAGGGCGACGACTGGGGCCACGTGGTGACCTAGCATCGCGAGCGAGACAAGCACGTTGCCGCAGGATCCGCCGAGGGCCTCCAAGGGTCTGTCGAGCCCCGACGCATAGATGCGGTCAAGGGCTGTTAGCCCGGTTCCAAGGACGGTCGCAGTCCCGCCCCGAACGGGCGCCTCGAGGATCGAATCGGTCGCGTTCAGGATCGTGCACATCGAGCCAGGATCGTATCAGTTCGTGAACAAAGCGGAAACTTCGATTCTCGCGACGCCCCTTTCCAAAGGTCTGACGGCGCGGAGGATCCGCATCAGTCCGTCCGGGCCGGTCATTCCGGCGGGTAGCAAGTTCCAGCACGCGTCGTGGCGGTGGCACACCGCATCTACGCTGAGGCCCAGGAATCCTTCGAGCAGCTCGTGATCGTTGCCCTGGCAGTCGCCGCTGTCGCCGACGCGTAGGACGGCCGCTAGTCCGTCCCCGAGCTTGCGCCTAGCCTCCTCGACGACCCGAAGCTTGCCGGCGCGGTGAGTGACGATGTCCACTGAGTGCGCTGATCGCGTCATCCATGGTGCCAGCCCGGAGCCCCCGCCCATCGAAGCAAGCCTCCGCCCCAGCCGTTCGAAGGCGTCGGCGGGAGAGGCAAGCATTGCCAATGGTATCGTGACCTGGAGCATACCGGCCTTCGGGCGCCAATCGCCGACGAAGAGATCGCGCTCCGCGCAGAGGGCGGCGTGGAACTCGCCGATCGCCGGGTCGGCTTCCGGCGGATGCTCGGCGATGTCGACGTCCAGTGAGACGACGTGCGCCCCGTTGTAGTAGCCGACGAGGATATCCTGATGCATCTCCCGTGGCAGGTGCAGGCGCAACATCTCGCCGACCGACCCGCCGCGGCCGGTGGCGAAGCCGAGGCGAAGACCTGTGTCGGCGAGCCGCCCGAGCGTCGCCAGCACCTCGGGCCGCGGAGGCTCGAGTCGTTCCGGGGTCGTCACGACCGTTCCGTCGTAATCGAGGACGATGGCGCGGAACTCGGCGGCGGCAAGCTCCGCGAGGAAACGCTCCCGCTGCCGGGTCCAATCCGTCGCTTCCCGGCCGGCCGCATCTGCCCGGACTTCGGCACGTGCCTTGCGCCTGGTCGACAGGTCCTCCCCGCGTGCCTGGGCGAGAAGGTCCTCGCGCTCGAAGATCCGCCTTCCAAAATCCGCCACGCCGGGACGGCCCGGATCGATCCCCTTCGTCGCTCCGGCGGCCTCGACTACGCACAGCGACGCGACCACGGCCTCAAGGAGGCTGCCGCGCCCGGGCGGCCCGAAATCCAGGTGCGCCGAGGGTATGTTCGCCGGGATCTCGCCCCTGATCGCGTTCCAGTACGCCTCACTCCCACCGCAGGTCAGAGCCAGGACGAAGGTTCGTCCGGGATGTCTCGACAGCCAGACGTGACGTCCATGGGCGAAGTTCCGGAAATCGGTCCGTTGGACGGCTCCGATCCCGGCCTCCCAGAAGCTCGTCTCGATTAGGATCGCCGCCGTGGTCAGGCGCGGGTCGTGCAGCAGGAGTAACGTATCGCGGTCCGCGAAATCGGCGAAGGCCACGTCTCGGAGCCGCGTCCGCGCGTCGTGGGCGAGGCGGCCGCCGATGGCATCGAGCAACGAGATCCCTTGGTCCCGTCGCGGTAGGGAGCCAGCGACGGCATCGGCGGCCAGCACCATGGCCGCGCAGGCAGAGACGACCGAGTGGGTTGCCAGGAAACCGTCCTTCTGGTCGGCCACCGGGCAGACATGGACGCGTGGCGCTTGCTGCCTACCGGCCAGGCTGGCCGCTGCCTGCGCCAACGCACCGTCGGGACCGCTGGTTACGATGTCGACGTACGGCGCACCATCAATGACGGCCGTCTCGAAAGCGGCGAGAATGTCTGGGTTTTCCCCGCTCGCGCTGAAGAACCACGCCGGTGTCGATGGCGCGTGTCCCGTCTCAAGGACGTAGGACATCGGCGTGACGACTCCCGTCGGGGGGTGTCCCAGGCCGGTCCGGCAGGCCGCGAGGAACTCCGCCGCGATGAGAGATCCTCCGGAACCGACGGCGAGGACTGGGATGTCGGACGCGGTGCGCAGGGCGGTGGCCAAGCGGTCATGATCGATGGCGGTGGCGAGAATGACCGTATCGACGATGCGGTCGAGCTTCGACGTGAAGGTCGCGGTCATCGAACCGTTGCCTTTCGGGCCGGTGGTGGAGCGGGTTGCGCATAGGGGATCCCGTGCAGCCAGACATGGACGAAGCGGCTCGCGTCCGGGTTGGCCTGGGCGACGCTCGTCCAATCCGCCGAGTAGCTGACGGTCTCGACGTAGCGGACCGGCAGGTCATTCTCTAGCGCGGCCATGAGCGCGCCGATGGCCAGGACCTTGTTGCCCGAGGGCGATAGGACGACGTGCGCGGTCGTCACCTGCGCGAAGACGTCGGTGTGCCTGCGATGGATCGCGGTGATGGTCCGGTATAGGTCCAGGGGATCGTCCTCGACCGCGTAG
>JAVKLG010000091.1:0-11001 GCA_034783915.1 Agapornis pullarius | reverse complement strand
CTCCATCCCTGGCAGTGTTCAAGGCCAGGTTGGACAGAGCCTTGGGTGCCATGGTTTAGTGTGAGGTGTCCCTGCTTGTGGCAGGGGGTTTGGAACTGGATGATCTTAAGGTCCTTTCCAACCCTACCTGTTATATGATTCTAATATACTGCCTTGTTCACCAAAGCTCATCTTCTGTCATGAAGCCAAAACACCTTATAGATACTCAAATATCAGTCTATAAGTGGATAGATGGTGTATTTGTTCTGAAGGAGATGGAGAAGGTAGTATATTCTGCCTTGAGAAGGCGATCACAGGCTTGACCTTTGAGAACTGGTGTAGGTATGTGGTTTTGGTAGAGGTATGTCAGTTTGTGCTAGGTAATCAGTCAGCTCAAAGTAGCTGTGTCTACTTTGATTTATTTCATTAGCACAATAAATGTGCTGATGTGTGTGTGTGTTCTGAGTTGCCGGGCCTCAACTTCCTGGGCTTTTCTGATGGAGGTTGTAAAAGTGTATAGATGTGAAAAAAATGAGTTGGTTTTCCCTCGATCTTCCTTTGTATTCTTTATTCATCTACTAAGTAATAGAATGAACCTTTCCATCAGTTAAGTTGTGCCTTTCTAAATCATACTAGAACTGCTCTTGCTAATACCTTTGCTCATTCTTTGAGTGATCTTAAATCACTCATTTTATGAAACTGCTGCTTAAGTAATTTTAATGCATTGATATTATCCTTAGGTATGGTACAGTGGAACTGTTTAACACAGTGACTGCATTCTGTAGGCGTTTCTGATAATAGATACCAAATCAGATAAATATGGCATTTGGGGTGTCTATCATGGTGTGCTTTTGTGAGTTTTTATCCTAGCTATTGCCATTTAGTTTGTCAGGTGAAGTAAGAATATTTGAGATCTATATTAAGCCTTTCATATTGCAAATTAATTTAAGTGATTAGCTGTGGGGCATCTGACTTATACGGTAAAGAACATGACATGTTTGAGAGCCCAAACCACCCAGGCACAGTTAAATTTTGGGGTGAACTTTGGAGTTGCAGTCATACACAACTGAAAACCCATTTTATTTTAATTTTTAGAGTCTGCTACAGAATACTGTCTTGCTATTACCCAAGCCTGGTGCCTGTTCAGCTTTTCTGTTCCTTTGGGAATACACAGAACCTATTGAAAGAATGACTTGATTGTGTAATTGTGTTCATGGACTATATAGTATCAATTAAATGCAAGAGGTATTAGAAACATTATTTAAAATCAAACCTTGAGTTCAGTATGTGATGGAAAAGCAAAATACTGGTAGAAATGGAAACAATTTAATCACTCTGTAGTTACTTGCTGTAATTCATTTAGCTACCTCAAAAATTATTCATTATAAGCCATTTACTCAATATAATTCATTTATCCAACAGTATAATTCATTTGCTGCTTTATCCATTTACTCAATTAGGTCTCCTGAATGAATGTATTTGTAAAGATTCACTACCCTTTTATCAGGGCATTAAGATGTCTCAGATAAGTTGAAAGAAAAACAGGTGTCTGTTGTCATAAAGATTAGGTGCTTTGAAAGCAACTTTGGATCTGTTGATAGCTCATCTTCTGTTTGAATTGATACTGATGCTGGTTGGTAAGCTCCTACCCCCAGTGTAAGTACAACTGGAGTGTTAGCAGGTCATCTAAGAACAGCAAGTGTATTTCTGTTCTGCAGGTGTCCAGGGTTTTTGTCCTGTGTTTTTTTTTCCCCAATTCTCCATTGATGGAAGCAAAGCATAGGTTTACTTTGCAGAACATTAAGATGCTAAAACATAGCTGCCTTGTCCATGCTTGTTTGAAGACCTAATGCAGACATGACCACGGAATGATTCAGGGAGGCTGGGATAAACTGGAGAGGCAGAGGGAAAATCCACTGATTAATAAGGCAGAGTACCAATTTTAGATTGACCATCTAAGTGTAAGTTCTTTTCCCTTTGCAAATGAATGGTATGTGCATTGAGCTTGGAGGTGACCATTTGGTTGGGTATGAAGAATTTAAGTTGGCAAAGTAATAGTAACAACATCTGTCTGTTTGTTCTTTGCTTTTCTTGAAAGGCCAGTACTGTTACTAAAGCAGCTTCTTGTTATTTCTCCAATCCCGCAAGCCTGCAAAGGAGGCTTATCCTTTGCAGAGCTTAATAAGCTCATTATGTGTGTAGAGATACCAAGTGTAGGTTGATACTTGTAGTAATCAGATATTCTGCTTATATTGGGGTCTTGGTCCTGCCTCCTTCTGTTACTTCGTGCTTTTTAATTCAGTATCTGTAAAGCAAGCAAAACATGCAAATGGGAGATGGCATTTGGTGGATCTCCTGCTTGATCACCCAGCTTTGGTGTAAACTCTCACCTGTTTCCAGGTCACTAGACTGTTCTACGCTCTGACACAATACTGTAGACTGTTTTAGTTGTTAGCTGCTTGTTTCAATGCACTTGACCTTTTAGTTTTCCAAGCCGCTTACCCACTTGCGTGTCTGTTTTCAGTGTTCTTTTTTTTATCACACACAGAGATTCAAAGTGCACTTGAGGTACTAATGAAAGAAGGTGATGAAGTCTGGGTAAATGGCTAGCAGGGAGTGAAAGATGCTTCAATTCCAACCTCCTTCTAAGGCGTCTTTTCTATCAAGTTACATGTATAAAAAATAAGATTAATGGCACTTGCACTATTCTTATAAGAGAGATTGAAAGTAAAATACATTTTCATATAGATGATGGTTTGCACCTTTATATTTTTGTGATCCTAGGCCATTAGAGTTTGGTGAGGAATAAAAAGAAAAATACAGGTGCACATTTGAATAGTTTTGTAATAATATTGCATGTTTATGTGATTTTTTGAAGTATACTAAAGGAAGGTAAAACGTGCAGTGCTGAAATAGCATTTGACATTGAAAGGTCGTAAGATTTGTCAGATGAGTGCATTCTTTTGCAATATCTCTCTAAGACAATCTGGGAGGCAGAAAAATTAAGTAGCTTCTTTGACTACAGATGGAATCACAACGGATGGAGTCACAGTGCACTGCAAAGTTGTGGCTGCAAACACAGGTATCAATACTGGTGCTCAAGAATAGGTCCCAAGAATGGGAACATGCAGTATTCTTCATTTTGCAGCACTTCCTACAAAAAGCTGGAACCATGGCTCATAGATAAGAGCAAAGAAAGGCTTCAACAGAAATACACAAATGGTTGATTTGATAAGTTGGGTTCAAATGCAGGATGTTAGCATCACTGCTGACAGTGTTCCAAAACCATCTTCAGGAAGGAGTCAGTGATTGATTCTGCCTCCTGCTTCTTTTTCCATTTCCCAATCCAGGCTGTTACACAGAGGTGTTCTCCGAGGAGCATAGGTGAACAAACAGTGAGGTGAATAAATGTCTAGTAAGTCTAGTAACAAGTGTAAGGCTTGGAGTTCTCCAGTAGCAGGATGACAGATGACACCATGAGTGAAGAGATAATAAGGAAACATAAGACTCTTAGATATAGTGGCATGTGGTCTTGGAAGTAACAGAAGATTTGGACAAATGGTCTGGAATTCATTAGCTCCTGTAAGGTGTGTGACTTCTTTTAAGCACTCTTCCATCTTTCATTTTTGTCTTTAAGTGGACTTTTATGCCTATGCTTTCAGTTAAAAGTATGAAAATCAACTTTCCCCCCCTAGGATGTTATGAATTGTGGAATTCTTTTCCTAGATCTGTATGGAAAGAAATTCCAAACATCATCTGTACATATTTTTTTCTTAACATGGGAAAGTAGAAGATAAATAAATGGGTGATTCAGTCCAGAGGAAGATCTCTTCTGCTGTCTTTTGAGAAGATGGAGTAGGGTGTTGGATTTTATATGCAGCTACTTTCTTCAGAGTTCTTTCTCTAAAGAAAAACAAAGCTTTATTAATGGGAAACCCAACTTGTTATCAGGCACTGAATCCCAAAGGGGAGGCCATAGGCTTCTGTAGACAACTTTTGCTTTGTTAGTGAGGAGACTGATGTGAAAGCTGTGGGATACAGTTCTGTCTCTTATTTTATTAGCTGCATAGAGTGGCAAGGAGAGAGATGAGGAAGTGATCTGCAGCTGAGAGCATCTGGGAGTAATTCTTAGCTTACTCACTTCAAAAACTTTTTACAGTTCACAAAAGTGTAATGAAATGAGGGAAGTCTATTAACCCAAAACAACCGCAGGCTGCACCAGAAATTAGGTCTCGTAAGCAGAGTAAATGAACCAGCCACCCTCACAACATTTGAAAAGCGTGGCCTATCAGTACAGTTGTCTTTTGCAAACTCTGCTGACTTAGTTTGATTCCTTACATTCAAAATGAGCAGCCAACTGATACACAATGCCTTGAAATTATTATTATTACTACTTATTTTCTATGTGATTTATACTTTCATACTTGGTGAGCAGATGACAAATACCTATGTCCTGTAATTCTCTAATAACTCATGTTATTTTCTTGAGCTTGAAGTATTTTCATTAAAATAATGAGCACTGACATTCCACATGGCTGTAGCTTCCCTTTAGTATGTAAAATCAGTTAACGCTTATTTTTAAGGAGTGCACATACATCCCTTGACTCAAGTAACCTCCTGCCAGAGTGGTGGTATTAACTGTGAAATAGTTAATAAGCCTGTAAATACAGAGATTTGTCTATAATACAAATGTATGTACAGATACATTTGTGTGATAGATATATGTGTATATATTGTGTGTATATATTTATGTGATATATATTTATGTGTGTATATACCATGTGTATATATTTGTGTGATAGATATATGTGTGTGTGTATACTGTGTGTATATATTTGTGTGATATATATGTGTGTGTGTGTGTATATATCCCCACATGAATGCACACAGCTCAAGCTCTGTTTTTTTAATTATATGCCCTGAAAATATTCAGGTAACTTCCACACAGTTACGAAGTTTTAGCTTGTTACATGAGTCAGTATCAGTTTACAAGACCAACTAACATCTGGTACAGACCCCTGCTTCATAACGTGGTGTTATCACATCCACAGTAGAGCATATATGGATGAGAGGGGATTTGCTTTTCTTCTTGTTGCTGTTTCTGAAGGAAGCACTCAAATGTCCTGTATCCATATGGCATTCCTATGAAGAGATACCAGAGGCACATTTGACTCTGACCTCTCTGTTTTCTTTCTTACTCTGGAAATGCCTGAATAAAGATCCAGGGTTTTTTACCTTTATCTGACTCAGGCTCAGCCAGTATTTTTTTAGGATTTATTTGGTAAAAATGTGTTTGGTTATTTTAAATACAAAATCTATCTCTTCGTAAATCCCTTGTTACAGGTGGGAGGCTCCCTGATCATGAACACCATAGAAAGCTCTATACTTGCAAAGGTTTTATCCTGCCTAGATTGAAGTTCATAAACCTTAACAAACCAGCATAATGAAATCCTTTGCTTTCTGGAGGCAAGTCATATAAGGTGCTAAATATAAGGTGCCTTCCATTATACCTTCCATTGTTCTGAAATCAGGACACAGTCAAAAATATAAACCCTGTCTTGCCTAAGTCTTCTGATGGTAAAGTTGAAACAGATTCTTTATCACTTTCAGCTTACTGTGAAGAAACAGCCCTTCATAGAATAGATTTGAAAATGAAAGATTTTGCTTTATACTTTCATGGAATTGGAGCTTTCATTGTAATAGGATTCTGTCTGTCTTAAAAGATAATTTTTGTAACAGAGGCAGAAGCAATTGCATAATGTAGTACACTCTCCATAATGACACAACTTTATTGGAATTTAAGTTAATCACCATAATTGTATGGTATGTACGTTATTAATAGTACAGCATGCTGCACTAAATTACTGTGATTTTATTAGAAAATTAAGTTCATATTCCCTCTCTCAGAAATGGAGGTATAGGTCATAATGTTAAAAAGATGTTTGGAAAGCAAAGACTGATTTTAGACTGTTTGTACTTTTATAAAAGACCAAGAAGCTTTCCCTTACAAATGTAACTGTATGACTGTTAGATGCTTACACTATTTCAAGGATTTTGCCATAGAAGATTAGAAATTACAGCTATTCCATGTGTGATGTTCAGCTGTTACTCATGAAAGATAAACTGCACCAAATGCACATTCACAGGGAATATATTCCCCTTTCTTCCAAGGAAAATCATAACCCAGAGACATGAACAATGTGTGAACAGTGCTCAGCCTTTCACCTGTCTCTCTCTCTAGATGTATGTTCTCTCCATGCACAGTGCTCTGGAATATCTGCACAAGATCTTACATGCCACTTATTCATAGAAAGAGACAAGAGCTATAGAGAACCTCTCCCTTGAAAGAATAACATCATGAAACATCCTCATGACTTTTAAGCACATGATGTCCTCACCAGATTTTCTGACTCAGTCTTGGAATCTTTGTTGTCTTTGTAAATCAGTCTAATTTATTATACATGCCTGCACATTAAGTGTACCTTTATTTAGCAATGATTCAGCAGTCAGTGGACCCTGTAGAGGGAATACCTGCAAAGACATGGAAATACCAATTTTACTCAAGAAATATCTGCCAGTCATACCCATTGTCTGTTCAAGTTCAACAGTATTGCTTGTAAAAGAATGTCCCCATTGCTTTCTGAACTCTTTTCTTATATTTTGTGAGGAATAAAAATACAAACAGTGACCACTTGTTCAGCAATGGAAAACCACTAATGAAAGACTCTTGCATTAGTGAGGTAACAAAAACCCTTTGTGTTTTCTTCATCACATTTGTGTATCAACTTAACTTTTTGGTTAGTCATTTTAGGTAGACCGCTCAGAAATGTTTCAAAGTAAGGATCCAGTTAATCCTCACTGTTTTGCATAGAGTACCTAAAAAAGACAAAACAGAATATGAGAATTTTCATTTCCTGTTATTACATTGTTAATTACTTCTGTAAATCAAAAGTAACATATCAGTGTCTGGTATCTAAGATGACAACCGTGTCTGAGTATATGCTTTCCCCAGAGTTCATGCTGCAAAATTCAGGGCTACGGGAAGTCACTTTACAGTGTATAAAACTAGACCTATAGTGGAAGAAAGAATTTAGAATGTAAAAATGGCATCTGTAATTGGCTGCTTGAAAATAAATGTCTGAATAAAACCCTACACTTTTAAAAAGTAGAAGAAATTAAACCCCAATGATAATCTTGCTGTAAAAGACGTATTCCCATGGATAAGGAAAAAAATACCTAGGGTTTCTTTCCGAGTTTAAAAAGCAATGATAATAAAAGCATAGCTATATGTGCTTCCAGCTGCCAGAGACCTAGGCGGAGCTCACTGATACTATTTTATGAAAGAAAAAAGGTTATTCTTCAAGTTCCAAGTCACTTGGTACAAGCTAGAGGAATGAAATTCAGCCTTCTTAAAATCATGTTACAGAAAATGTTGATGCTGTGTTGTTATTTCCCATCAGACTCCGGGGTTAATTGTGTGAAAACCATATTTATATTCTATTACTTGAAATAAACCACATTTATAAAACAAGATTCAAGGTGCAAACCCCGTCGCTAATACAGTTAGTGAAGATGAATCTGGTGCCTGAATTTGTGTGACCTTTTTGATAACATTTTGTTTTTACATATAGGTTCTCCAGGCCTGGTGAAAAGAATACAAGATATTCTGCTGACAAAGGCTGAAGCCTCATTTCTGCTCCTGCATTTCCATGGATATCAAGAACTTGGTAAGAACAAATTCATTTGAATCCCTTGTAGCTGCTCCCTTGATTTCAATATAAATATCAGTATAAGGCATAATGTTGTGTTCAAAAGCCCCAAGAGATGACTGGGGCTCTGCTACAAACCTCTCTTTAGCCTGAAATGGGACCCAGTTAGGGTAATTTATTAACTCTAAAAGGAACTATTTTTTAGGGTTTTTTTAATTTAAGGGACATCTACACTTCTCAAATAACAACTCTCCAGTGTGGTTTTGGGGTCCTTATTTCATGACTGTCTACGTGGAATAAATGTTATTCCAGTCCTTTCCCACTGAATCACCTCCAGAGTCTGAGGTGTAGACAAAACCAGCACAACTTTTCCTCCACCTGCTGAAGAGATGAATGTAAAACAGTATTGATTAGTTGTCAGATTTAGCTCTGCTATTTATACAACATAAATGTGGTCTAGGTCTTTTGTGATCCAGTGGGCATCAGTTCTACCTAATGAACTAAGACAGAGCCATTGCTTCTAAAATGGAATCACTTTTTCTGGGCCAGGATCATTATAACATTTGGCTGTGCCGGATGATAATTTCTCTTAACAAGAGCCACTGGGAAGTTTAGTCTTCCACTCACTGTGACAGTATGTTGCAAATGCCATATGTTTTATGGAAGAAAGTTGGCAAAGTGCATGCTGTGTCTCCTGTAAGGCTGCACCTTCACTGGTTCTACTAGAAAGTTGCATGGGAGCCCTGAAGGTACCAAGCTTCTGTTTGGTTGTACCTTTTGTTTCTTTGTTTTTGTTAAACAATACATAGCATACACGGAGTATCCCATTAGGCAAAGTAAAAGTGTATTGAAAGACAAGGCGCTTTATTATTACTGAAAAGAGAAACTGGTTTGTGTCATCTACCTGTAGCAGATGTTGTGCCTACCTGACTCATTTATCTTGCAGGAAATGCTCAACAAGGGTCTCACATAATTTTTATCCCAGTGAAGGGTTGCCTGAAGGTTAGCTATTCTAGGCTACTGAAATTGCAGCATAGAGAACAACAGGTTTAAATAGGAAGAGTTTTCAGCACCTCAAAGCTTGTGTTTCCTGTCAAGTTTTGAGAAGTAAAATAATTTTCCGTTTTAAATAATCAGCACAACATTTAATGTGTTCAAAATATTTGAGTTACTCTCTCAAAGTCTTTAAAATGCCTACCTTAAAAATCAAACATAAAACCTTCATCAAGAAGCCTGAACGTTAGAAAACAGGCATCGGTATTATTTTCATAGTCGGTAATGCCTTCAAAAAATCACAACTTTTACTATAAAAGAACATTATATTGGTTTGGAATATGTGGTTGCTGATTCATTCTCAATGAATTATATCTCAATGTATCATACTATTTGTAGTTTATACTGAAAGGTCATTTAAATTATGCTCAATATTAATAAATTTGTTTTCCAACGCATTCTGAAAATCAGGAAGTCAGTTTAAACAGTTCATGAAAGAGTGAGGACATCCTATATGTTTTATACAGTAGGAACCTGCATGTCAGGCTGACCTGCCTGATTCTGATTCATATTTATTTGCTACAGTTTGGGAATAAACTGGCAAGACCAGTAGGATTGGCATTTTAGCAAAATTGCTACCTTTACCTCATACTCTTTAGTGTGTGTTTTGATACAACACACAGCCTAGTCATCTGGGGAGGCATTTCCAATCTGTCATTAAGTAAAGCTGGCAGAACAGTATCTTCAGCACTTAATGTCCCTTCTCACAATTACAGATATATTACAAGAAATACCAAGTAAGTATCCATCAAAAGTCCCAGTTTCATCAGGAGCTAGAGACTCAGAATCCCTGTTGCCTGTTTTGTTTCACCCATAAATGTGGAATCTTTTATGGGAAACAAATCCTAGGTATGAGAAAAAAACTATACAGATACACTCAATACATGTACATTTTGTCCTTTCCATTTAAAAGTTGATTTGACACCTTTCTGCTGAGCACATGAGGAGAACTACAAACAAGAGAAGTGGGATGCTAATTGTCATGTGTATGTCTTTTCAGAGCAGACACTGTGTAAACAAATACAGCCAAGTTTTTTTGCCAGCCTAAAACCTAAAAATAAATAGTAACAACAATAATAAAAGTAACTAAAAAGGGAGCACCCCCTTCCACAACCCTGCACCCCAGTTTTGTAGTAGAAGGGGATGTGTGAATCCTGATCTGGTAGTTCTGGGGTTTCCTTTCAAATTTTAATCTTAAGGAGCTTGCATTCTCTTTACAATGTTGCTTTTAATATTGACAGTAGAAAATGACTTTTTAAATAGGCATAAATATAGTTATTTTTTAATTCAAGAAGGAGCATGCTTTTACTTGTTCTTTGATTTGACGTAGTCAATACAGCATCAGCGTTTGGTTTAGAAATGTCCCATGCACTCTACCCTGGTACGTGGAGATAATCAAGTGTGAGGACCTTGGCCTTCATTCTATTAGCCAGTTAGAGTAGAACAAATATGTTTCCTGAAGAACTCTAGTTTATGACAGGGTAGATCCACAAAAGAAAGTGGGTGCCTAAATTTCCATTTAGAATATTAACAATCCTTGCTTTACTTCCACCTCCTGCTGTTCTCTGCACTACAGTTTTCAGTGTTTAATGTTACAGATTCTAAGCCTAGAAAATGCACTTCTGGACAGATATGCTGAAAGTAGTGACAGTAGAGAAAGTCCATGCTCGCCCAAATCCTGATGAGTCTGGGAATCTCAATACCAGGTTTATCTCAGAATACATGACGATCCATAAGCTTGGTGTCCCTTTTTCTGTCTTATCAGAGGAGCTGCTCAGATAGGGATCCTCAGAACTGCCCGCTGGACTAGTGTTTGCACAAAAATCTGGTCTCCTTCATACGAGGGTAGACCCTACAACTCATTAAAGTTGTAAAGTGTAGTTATTCAGTACTGAGGGGCATGGGGAATGGCTCCTCCAAAGGCATGCACACCTCAGCATTGTTCTCCTTCATATTTATCCTCTAAACTATTACATATTCATGAGGTTACACAACACACCTATACATATTCATGACCTATCCCCACTTCATATTATAATGAGGTAAAAGGTCCTTGCTTGCATAGTGTCTCCTGGTGGTTGTAGGAGAGGGTCTCAAGATGAAGTAAATGAATCTTCCTCAAACTTTTCATCTCTAGTTGTTGCGCATATTCCCTGGTGATTTAGTTACTGTCCAAACTGCAAAGCTGATTTCAGTTGGTTTAGGGGTCCAGAGAACAGGAGTTACTGTTCCTTCCTCTTCTCTACAGCCTTGGTCCTCC
>JAVKLG010000090.1:0-11029 GCA_034783915.1 Agapornis pullarius | reverse complement strand
CGGCTGGCAGCACCTGCTCTATCGAATGACCGGTGGCCTCATCAACCCGGGGCTGTCCAAGCGCGAGCGCCTGGACAACGAGCTGATCGAACGCATCCGCACGCCCTTGAACGGTCAGATGCACCGATTCGCCACCGTCTGCTTCAAGGGCGGCATCGGCAAGACCTCGGCGCTGTGCGGGATCGGTCTCACCCTGGGCCGCTACCGCGCCGATCCCGTCTTCATCGGCGACTTCAACCCCGACGACGGCGACCTCGCCCACCGCCTCACCGGACACGAGGGTGCCGGCGTCACCAGCCTGATGGAGGCAGTGAAGGCCGGCCAGGTCAAGAGCCTGGTCGAGCTCAGCCGCTTCACGCAGTCGGCCGAGCGGCTGACCTTCCTGCCTGGGGAGCCGGACCCCGAGGAGGGCGCGGGCATGAACAGCGCCGAGTTCGACCAGGTCATGGACGTCATCGAGAAGTACTACGGCCTCATCGGAATCGACACCGCAGAGGGCGTCACCCGGCCGATCATGCCCGGCATCTTCCGGCGAGTGGACTCCGTCGTGATAGCCGCCGGCCACTCCAGCACCGGTGCCAACAAGGCGATCAAGACCCTCGACTGGCTGCGCAGCCACGGATACGCGCACCTGGCCGACAACGCGATAGTGGCTCTCTCCGCCAAGGACGGGGTCTCGCGCCGCATGGACACCAAGCGAGCGATCGAGAGTGTCCGCGAGCGCTGCCGCGTGCTCGTCGTCGTCCCCGCCGACCCGCACCTGGGCGACGGCGACGCCATCAACCTCGACCTGTGCCGCCCATCCACGCGCCGCGCCTTCCGTGAACTGGCCGCCGCGGTCACCGACGGTTTCAGTCGTGGGTGACATCGCCGCCATCGTCCAGCTCGCCCTGCTGGTCGCGACGATCATCGGAGGCGCCACCGCCGTCATCGTCGCCGTCCGGCGGTCCCGTCGGCGCCGCGCGCAGCGCCACGCCGACCTGGAGGCGTTGCAGCTGCGGCTCGCCGAGCTGGAAAGCAGCCGCTCCGACGCCGACGGCCACACCGAGGCATCGAGCGATTCCAGCTCACAACGAGACGAGGACCTGGCCGCGGTGCTCGAGGCGCTGCAGGAGCTGCAAACGCCAGTCAGGCAGCGAGTGCGACAGGCCGTGGCCGCTCCGGTAACAGCCGGGAACCGGCACGGCGCAGCTCTCGCTGCCCGGCTCGTCGGGGACGCCGGCGGCGAGCACCGCGAGACCCGCCCAGAAGCATGAGCGTCAGCCACCCCAAGCCGGTCAAACTCCCAGGACACGTCCTGCGGCGGGTCGTCATGGTCCCGGGCGGGTGCTGGTTCTGGATCGGATCGCTGTCCGACGACGGGTACCCCACCATGCAGCTCGGTTCGTCGGGCGAAGCCAGGACCGTCCGGGTCCACCGCTGGATCTGCGAACTGCGGTGGGGCCCGCTCGAAGCCGGGACCAAGACCCTGCACTCCTGCGATGAGACGTCCTGCGTCCTGCCGGAGCACCTGAGGCCCGGAACTCATCAGCAGAACATGGCCCAGATGGTCGACCGCGGACGGTCCGCGGGCCCTCATCACTGGCCCCGGGCGGAGGTCGACGTCCGGGGCCCGGCCGGCCGGGCCCGCGCGATCCGGGACGCCCTGCAGGACGGGTACGACGCCGGCCGCCTGCGGGCGGCCCTCGCCGCCGGCCGCGGACCCCAGCTCTACCTCTGGGACGGTGAGCCCACCACCCCCGGTCCATAGGCACCTGTCGCGGCGGCGAACACGTGGGGCCGCGCCGGCCCCACACCCCCGGCGAGTCGGTAACCCCCCTCGCTGCGCTCGGGCGGCCACCGAACCGGGAAATGTCTGTGATTACACGCCGCGTCACTCATGGACTCTTTCCGTAACTATGGTTACGGTGTGTGCGCGGCGCCTAGGTGATGGGGAGTCGTCGCCAGCTATAGGTTGCGGTGCGGTGGGGGTCCGTGTCCACGCTCCGAGCGATCGTGCGGTGTGTACCTCTACCAGGTTCACCCGATCACTCGGACGGCATCCCGGGTTGTCACTGTGCGTTGCTCGTCGGCTAGTTTCAGTGTTCTGCTTCCCGGTCGACCGACCCCGAGAGTGAGAACGGACAGTGAGCGACGAACCGATCCGCGACGCGTTCGCCGAACGTCTGGACCACCTCATGCGGACTGTCCCGCATCCCGACGGTGGCTCCTGGACCAACATCCGTATGTCCCACGCTCTCAAAGACGTAGGCGTGGCCGCATCGGCCCCGTACATCTCCCAGCTGCGCAGCGGCGCGAAGAACAATCCCGCCGCCAGCTACGTCGGCGCGTTTGCCAAGCTGCTGGGCGTGCCGGTGACCTACTTCTACGCCAAGGACACCGCCGCGTTCGAGCGCGACCGTGAGCTGATCCAGACCATGACGGCCATCCGCAACGACGGCGTCGAGGAATTTGCCGTGCTGGCCCGCGGACTACCGCCAGACGCGCTCGAAGTCATCAGGCAGGTGGAATTGACCTACCGGCAGGTCAACGGTCTGCCGATCCCGGAGGACTACCGCCGACCCCCAAGTAGCGAAGGGGACACGGAACCTCCCCAGGGGTGACCCGCCTGTCAACGCAGCGAGTATCTGTGAGCGACGAATTCACCACGCTGAGCAACCAGCACTCCCGTTATCGGCCGTAACCTGGGCTAACTGGGGATGACCAATGGGGGCCGCTCGCGGACGGTGAGGAACAGAAGGTGCAGCGCAAACGAGCCACCGACCGCCAGCTGCGCGCCACCCTCAGATCGCTGCAGCCGCTCATGCCCCACCCATGGAGCCTCGAGGGCTTCATCGAGGCCCTCGCCCTTGGCCGCGGCCGACCTATCAAGCTGGCCCCCGCAGTCTTCGAGGTACTCGACGAGGGGCTGGCCGAAGGCGACCGGACCACCGCGATGTGGATGGACAAGCCGGACGTCGATCTCCTGCTTTGGGATCTGCGACTTCCCGCTCTACGCGAACCGAGCATCGTGCACGAGATAGCCCATCTCGTGCTCGGGCATCCCCGCATGATCATCACGAGCGACGGCCAGGCGAGCTTGCCGGCCGCCGAGACAGCCGATCAGCCGGTCCGGGTTCTGCTGCGCCACGACTACGAAAGCGTCCAGGAGCAGGAAGCCGAAGCGCTCGGCACGCTGCTCATGTACGACATCGCGCAGCGCCAGCTACGCAGAGAGCCCAGCACCGCGAGCCTCGTCGCTCGCCAGCTGCGATGACCATCCTGGTCCTGTTCAGTCTGCTGCTGCTCTGGCTCGCCGCCGCCGTCAAGCTGGCAGCCGTGGGCTGGCGAAGCGACGCCGCAACCCGCCACTTCGCCATCTCGGCGCTCTGCAGCGCGACCGCCCTGACCGCCCGGGCATTCGACGCCCAGGTCGACGAGCTGATCGGCGAGCCGAACGTCTACCACCTGATCGAGCATCTGCTTCTGCTGTGCGGCGGCCACCAGGTGCTCAACTTCGTCACCGCGCTCCAGCCCGACCGACCGCTCACCACCTTCCGGCGGGCGTGGAACTCCTCGGTCACACTGCTGATCTTTCTGACGTGGACAGCCGTGACCTGGTATTACGCGCCCGTCCACGAACAGCACCTGCCGGATCCCATCACGTTGCCGGACCTGACCTGGCTGCTCTACCTGCTCCCCTTCACCATCTACATGGTCGCGATGATGATCTCGACTGCGGTGTTCGCCCTGCGCCAAGGAGCCGCCACCATGGCGGCCCAGCCGCCCCCGCCAGCCCGCCGCACAGTGGCCGCCAGCCTCGTCCTCATCGGCGCCGGCCTGCTCGTCGCCGTGATCGAACCCATCAGCGCCGCGCTCTGGTCCCTGATCCCTGCCGCCAGCCCCGAACCAGGCAGTCTCTGGCGAACAGGGATCTCGCCCGTCATGTACGCCGGCGGGGCGCTCCTGGCCGTCGGCATGGTCGTCACCATGCTGGTCGGCAGCATCACCCAGCTCCGCGCTGATCGCCGATTCATCAGACGACTGCGACCGCTCTGGGCCGACCTCACCCGGCAGTACCCGCAAGTCCGGCTGGCAGAGCCGAGGACCTGGTCGATCACCCGCCGCACCTCGCTCAGACTGGTGCGCATGCAAGTCGAGCTCCTGGACTGCCTCAGCCGGCTCCGCATCGACACCAGCGCCTGCTACATCGACGGGGATCTGCGCATCCCACCGCTCGCCGACGCCATCCGACAGTCGCTACGCAACGCCTCCCCCCAGGCGGTGTTCCTGGCGCTCGACACGTTGACCATCACACCGGCCGCCGATCAGACACCACCGAAGGACCTGCTGGCCCTCGCCGACGCCTACAACGCCGGCCGTGACCGGGTGACGGCATGAAGAACCCGCTGCAGACCCACCCCGATCTCTATCGCCACCGCGACGAGATCCTGCGACTGCACCCCGAGCGCGACTGCGAGCGGATCTACCAGCTCCAGGCCCTCTACGAGTTCCCGTTCGACACCCGCATCGGGCTATCGCTGGCCTTCTACCGCACCTTCGCAGTCCCCGAGATCGCCGAGCTCCTACTGCGGACCGGAGAGTTCACCAACCACACGCAGAAACGTTCGTACGACACCGGTCTGGTGATGTACGAGCTGATCGCAGCCGGGTTCAGCAACCAACGCGGCCGCGAGATGGTCCGGCTCCTCAACCGAGTCCACCGCCGATGGCACATCCCCGCCGACCAGTACCGGTACGTCCTCTCCGCCTTCGTCGTGACACCCACCCGCTGGCTCACCGCACACGCCTGGCGCCCCATCACCGAGAACGAGAAGGAGGGAGTCACCCGCTTCTACCGCGAGCTGGGTCGCCGCATGGCCATCCCCGACCCACCGGACACCTACGCCCAGGCCTGCCAGATCCTCGACCAATTCGAGGCCGCCCGCCTCGCCCCCAGCGCCGCCGGGGCCAAGCTCGTCGCAGCCGCCCTGCCCGTCCTCGCCGACCAGCTGCCCGGCCCTCTACGGCCGCACGCCGATCACGTCCTCAGCGCGATGTTCGACGACCCCGAGCTTGCTCGAGGGCTCGGACTCCCGCGACCGCGGCGGGCAGTAGCCGCAGCCCTGACGGCCGCAATGGAAGCCCGCAACTGGCGACGCCGCCGACAACCAGCGGCCAGCACGTCATGGTTCGAGCCTGGCATCACCGGCCACCAGGTCTACCCCCACGGATACGACCTGAGCAATCTCGGCCCCCAGAAGTAACGCCACGACGTTGCTGTAGATACGATCACCCTCTGTCAGAGGCATTCACTCCCTGACAGTTCAGACGGGATGGGCGCGAGCTAGCCACCCACGGGGGGAAACGACCGATGAAGCAGACGACGCGGGGCGCGCCTTCGGCGCGCTTGCTGCGGATCACGGCCGCCGGCGCAGTCGCAGTGCTCGCGTCGTCGATCGTGATCGGCATCCGCCCGATGCAGGTGATTGCCGGCGCACCAACGGCCGACCCTCAGCGCATCGCTGAGCAGACTTTCCCCTGGCGACATCTCAGGGTCAGCAGCCCGTCGGACGGACGCGGCCAGGTGACTATCGACGACGGATCCGGCCGGCCGACCTACACGCCGAGCATCGGCGCCGTGATCGGAGCGACGGAACATGTCGAACTGGGATCGAACTGCCCCGCCGGCGCGGCGTGCAGCTTCAGCGCGCGCATTGATCCGGATCTACGAGTCGTCATCGCCGCCTCCTGGCTCAATCAGGACTGTGTCCTGGCCGGCGGGCCGGACGCCTCCGCTCGGATCGACTGCCAAGAGCGAGCCCATGAGTGAGCCACGCGAACCCCCGGCGTCCTCGGCGTGTCGCGGCAATCAATGGATCCGCTCTGCGAAGATTCTCGACATGCCAGCCGTCGCAGGTCGCCGACGCCGTCGGATCAGCTTGGACACCGGATACGTCCCGCTCCAGGGGTCAGTGCCCATCGCGACTCGTCAGAAGGCGCGCGCAGCAGCCGATGCGGCAGGTATCTCCGTCGGGCTCTACCTCGAATGGCTCGTCGAGCGGGACGAGGTGGACGCGAGCGGTCTGCCGACCTGGCTCCCACCGAAGGAGCCGGACCAGCCGGCGCTGGTTGCCGAGGATGACCTGACCGACCGCAAGACCGCGTGACTGAATGACCGGCCCGGCGACCGCCGGGCCGGAGATATAGCAAAGCCCCACACCCTCTTCTGCTGGCCGGCGTCGAGGTGTAGGGCTCTGCTGGGACGTACGAGGAGAAGTCTACGTGATGCCCCCGCCCCGGGGGTACGTGCGACGGGCCGCGTCTTTTGCGCGCCTGGGTGACGTGTACCCCGCTCCTGCTACCGCGAGTGGCCACCGCATCACAACGCGGTGATCCCGTCCGGCGGCCATGCTGCCGCCTGGGATCTGACCCGCGTCCTGTCGCCCCGTGCGCGGGTGCGGGTCGCCGACGTCGACGAGTACGGCCGGGCGATCAACACCTACTCCGACGAGCGCGCCACATCGGCTGCGGCGCCGGACCGGCCGTGGGCGGTGTATCTGACCGATCGGCGCGGCTACTTCCGGCTGCTCGGGTTCGACCTCGACTCCAGCAGGGGCTCGGTGGAGGCCGACGCCGCGGTCCTGACCGAGATCCTGTCCCAGGCCGGGATCCGAGCGGTGCGGTGCATCAGCGGCCCGGGCGGCGGCCGGCACATCTGGGTCGGCCTGGCCGACCCGATCGCCGCGCCTCACGTCCGACGCCTCGCCGTGGCCCTGAGCTCGATGCTTCCGACCCTGGACGTCGGTCTGCTGCTCAACCCCAGAACCGGCTGTCTACGCCCGCCGGGCGCGCCCCATCGCCGGGGAACGGAGTCGGTGGTCGTCGCCGGCGACGTCGCCGACCTGACCGATCCCGCGCGGCGGGCGCCTGCGGCCCGGGTCCTGCGCCTGGTCGACCTGGCCGAACAGCTCGCCGGCGTGACGGCCGCCGAGACCGCCGCGCGCACCGGCTGCGCCGGCCAGGTCACGGTGGCCACCGACCACACCCTGCCTGAGCTGCACCAACGCATCGCCCAGGACAACGACGGATCGATCTACCTGGCCGGAACCCGGCGGGCGGCGCTGCCGGCCGTCTCGGCCGCCGCACTGCACGAGCCGATCCATCCCGACGCCGACGCCTCTCGCGTTCTCGCCCGGGTGTTGGCCGGCGCGGCGGCCGCGCACTGGCGGCTGGCCGACCTCCTGCCTCACCTGGGCACGGCACCAGGACTGGAACACGTCCGCACCGCCCGAGTAGGTGGGCGACGGGAACCTCGGCCGCCGGGCAAGGCGCTGGCGATCCTGAGGGCCCAGTGGACCCGCGTCGTGACCCGCATCGCCTCCCAGCCCCGCCGCGATGGAGCGGCAGCGGACCCCACGTTCGAACCGCGTGAGGCCGCGGTCGTCGGCGCGGTCCTGGCCGTGCAGCGGCGCGCTGACGCGGCGCCCGGTCGATGGGCCCGTCCCGGCGGCCCGTCCGACCGGCGGGTCCTGGACGCGCTCTGCGACCAGATCCTCGCCGCGGTGGCCACCGACATCGAGGCCGACTGCCGCCGACTCGCAATCCTCGCCGGCGTCGCCAAGTCCACGGCCACGACCGCGCTGGGACGCCTCGCGGTCGACGGCTGGGTCGCCCGCACCGGCGAACCAGAAGGCCGTGCGGCCGCCCGATGGGCCATCCCCCCGGTCGACGAAAGACCCTTCCTCGAGTTGTCCACAGAAAACGCGTACCTAGTCCGGTCACAAGCAGTCCTGCGCCCCCCCACGCCGCCCTCCCGCGCCGCTCTCCGGGCCGCCCTCGGCCGCCGCCTGACCGATCAGGCGCATGACGTGTGGACCCCTGCAGGCCTGGGCCACCACCAGTCCCGCACCTACGCAGCCCTGACTGCAGATCCCCAGACCATCACCGAGCTCATGGTCAGCACCGGGTACAGCCGAGGTCGGACGCTGCATCACCTCGACCAGCTGGCCAGCAATCGACTGGTGCAGATCGACCGGGCGGGCCGATGGAAACGACCCCGCCGGGACCACCGCACACGAGCCGCCCGGGATCTCGGAGTCGACGGCACGCTCGAGGCACGCGCTACCCGGTATGCGATCGACCGCGCCGCATGGGCCTGGTGGCTCGACGAGCTCGCCTGGCGACGGTCCAGCGACAAGCAGCGCCGCCGCTCCCCCGGGGCGGGTCAGCTCCAGCTCGTCGCAGCCGGCGCACAGTCCCTCCGCGACCACCACGGCGCGCACCCCGTCGCCGGCGGCCGCGCCGACTTCGCGGCCGCCCGGGCGCACCTCACGACCGCGACGCCGTCCCGACGTGCCAGCTGAGGAAAAGGATCGGGCGGTGGTAGGTCCGAGAAGGTGTTCGCTGCTCTACAGGTGCTGGTGATCGTGTGCTGCCTGACCCTGTCTGTTCTCGCGACGGTTCCCCTGATCCGGGTTGCTGGGGCCGTGATGGCGCTCAGCGGGCTGTGGGGCCTCGTCGCGTCGATGATCGAGAGCAGGCGTCGACGTCGGCGAGATGCGGCGGCGGCCGTCGACCACGCGGCGCCGGCCTAGTAGTCCCCATCGGTTAGCCAAGCGCGGCAGAGTCAGCCGACTCATCGCTCCGCGGCGGGTGAGAGCCCAGCGATCACCGCGGTCACGGCCGTGCCGACCTCGTCCCACTCGTCGCGCTTGATGGCCAGCAGCTCACGGCCCGTGCTGGTCAACCGGTACGTCAGGCGGCCTCGGCCGCCGGCCGATTCCCGCTCCCGGGCCAGGTACCCGGCCCGCCACAGGCGGTGCAGCGCTAGCTGCACCGACCGCGGCCGCAGCCTGATCACCCCGCCGGACTGATTCGCGAGTTCCTGGACCAGGCCGGCCGCGTCGGCGTGGCCATCGCCGATCGCCGCCAACAACAGCATGTCGAGATGACCCCGCACGAGGCGGTCCAGAAGTTGCTCCCGATCCATTCCTTCGACGGTACGAACCAGGTGGTCGGCACCGCCGAGTAGCAGCGGATGAAAGTCCGAACCAGCCAATCGGGGTCTCATACCGTCACCGTGACGGAGCCCGTCGGGGTTGACCTCCTCGTCGCGACTCAACCTGCGGGACGGGCCGCCGGTCAGGTGGGTTGACGTGGTCATCTTGGGGGTCCGTCAGGATCGGCGAGCGTACGGCGCCGGGGGCCCGACCAGTCAAGGGACGCGAGAGCCAGCGGCGCCGATCCGCCTAGGGCCGACCCCACCCCAGAGGGGCCCCGAGGTCGACACCACCCGGACCAGCACCACCGGCCCCCGCTCGGAGCCCTTGACTGCCCACCCCGACGCCGTGATCGCTTTCCGCTCCTGCCGACCGTGCAGGGGCAGGAAGGCAGTCCGCCATGACCTACCAGCTCCGTCCGCGCCAGACTCAGCAGGTCCTCACCACCGTGTGGGCCGCCGGGCCGCAGGACATCAGCCTCAATAGCCACAACGACGCCGCGCGCAGCTGGGTCGCCGTCCGGGTCGGTCAGGTGCTCGTCTACGCCGTCGGCCTAACCGCGGCCGAGAGCATCGCCCGGATGTGGACCGAGGCCGAGCGTCGAGCCAGCTCGCTACTGCCGCCGACCACGCCGTGGCGGCCGCAGACCGAGGGGCCGAGCGTCGCCATCCGCCTGGTCGGCGAACAGACCATCCAGAACGACGCCTACCCCTACGACGGCCGAGTCGGCAGCGCCCACATCGTCACCGGCGGCATCCTGTGGCGCCCGGTCGACCGCGCCGCTCTCACCAGCATCACCGACGCCTGGCGCCGCGCAGCCAAGATCGCACGCGCCCTCACCGACGACTGAACAACACCCGGGCGGGAGCTTCCCCGGCTCCCGCCCGGGCCGGCTCGATCCACACACAGTCGAGCTGTCCACATTCCGGACCCCGCGCTGTCCAGTCGGCGGCCCGCGACCGCACCATCTGCCGCATCACCGGCCACCAACGAAAGGACGACCAGCGATGTACGGCTTCACCATCACCACCACCGGGTTCGACCGGCGCTACGACAGCGCGCCCGACGCCGTCGACGCCCTGTTCGACCACCTCCGCGACCGGCTCGTCGACGCCCCCGAGCCCCGCACCATCGCCTGGGTACTCCACGACCCGACCGGGCCGTGGCTGCAAGGCACCTGCGGCAGCGGCGGCCCCCGCGACACCCTCGTCGAGGCCAACCTCACCGCGCTGCACCACGGCATCAGCAGTGACCTGGCCTTCGCTCTGTATGAAGAGCTTCGGGGGGCGAAACCCGCGGCGTAGGTTGGTGAGTTGACTAGATCAGAGCCGCGTGGTAGCAGGAAATAATTGCCAATTAGGGAGCCACGCCCTAGCCTGTTGTCATAGCGCGTGACGCGCTATGACAAGCGTGGCAACACGCCGAGACCCGGACGCCCAGAAGGACGCCCGGGTCCGGACCGCCACGCGGGACAACTGAGTCGTCGGTTTACCTGGACAGTGCGCTGACGATCTCAACTGCGGTGGTGAGGACGGCCCTGGTCACCAAGACCGGGGCGTCCCACTCCGGCAGCAAAGCTGCCAGAGCGAGAAGACACCCGTTCACGACGCGTGCGACCCCAAGAATCAGGGCGACACGCCGTTTGCGTCGTGGTGTTCCAGGTCCGTCTGTGTTCGTTCCCTCCATGAGGAAACCTCCGGTTTGTAGTGCGGACGCCGACAAGCGGCGCCTTGACTGCTTAAGTCAGACCCCATCGAGGTCAGGCCTTGCAGCCAAGTGAGCGGAGCCCGGAGCGCTCCCAGTCTTCAGTTGTGTTGATAGCTACCTCGCGGTCGCCTGCTCAATGGTGGCACTACAGTGGCGGCCTCCGCAAATACCCCCCCTAATCTCAACTTTGCCAACATTGTTAGCAAATCAGAGCTACTGAAAAAGCCTGTCTTACAACACATCTCAGTTCGGCTTGATGAACAATTTCTGTCTCCTGCTTTGAAAGTCATCTGTGGAAAAGCAGCAGCTGCTTTCAGCTTTGGGTGTCACCTTTAAGCCAG
>JAVKLG010000089.1:0-11146 GCA_034783915.1 Agapornis pullarius | reverse complement strand
GGACTCCCAAATGGACAGTGCGAAGGCCCTTCTCCTCCTCCTGCTGCACAGGCCAAACCAACACACACTCTTCCTAGGAGCCTTCCTCCAGATCACCTCAGTGAAATGGAGTCGTATGCTCTGCTGGTACATATAGAGCGCTACCAAGAGTCTTGATATCAGCACTGTAAGGAATTACATGGATGCCACTGAAATCTCCCACCGTTTCCATGTTTCTTCCCCTTGTCGCTTCTCTGCTTCAACACAGAAGAAATTCCCTTCTCTATCAATAGATCCCAATACCTGTCATCATCCTGACCGGGCTCATAGCAATACTTACCAAGGAAGGTCTAAATGTAGAAGGCCTTTTATGAGTACCATTTTTTATATCTTTCTACACTGGCATCATGCAAACGGTATTGGCAGTGCCGGGCAAGTGCGCAGCACAGGCGGCTGCAGCAGTTCCGCTGGCAGTACCTAGGTCAGATCATCTTGGAGAAATCCACACTCATTTCCCTTCCTGCAGTCTGGACTATGGCACAAGTACACCCGGAATGTGCAATGAAGCCTTGAACCTGACCTGGGAATGGTGCAAAATCCATTGGTTTCAGTACATGGCAAAACCTGTACCTCACACACAGGCATCTCTGGCAGCATCCTAGAATCATACAAGAGTGCGGGTTGGAAAGGACCTTAAGATCATCCAGTTCCGATCCCCATGCCATGGACAGGGACACCTCCCACCAAACCGCGCCACCCAAGGCTCTCTCCAACCTGACCTTCAACACTGCCAGGGATGAAGCATTCACAACACCCCTGGGCAACCCATTCCAGGGCCTCACCACCCTCACAGGAAAGGATTTCTTCCTCTGATCCGATTTAAACCTCCCCTGTTTAAGTTTGAACCCATTGCCCCTTGTTCTATCACTGCACGCCCTAATGAAGAGTCCCTCCCCACCATCCCTATTGCCCCCCTTCCCAGACTGGGAGGCTGCTCTGAGCTCTCCACTCAGCCTTCTCTTCTCCAGTTTGGACAGCCCCAACTGCCTGGGCAGGGCTCAATTCCAACCCCGTGGACACATCCCAGCTGCAGCACATGAGCACTGCTCAGCCTCATCACCGACTGCTTGTGGCACAGGGAAGGAGCACAGGACATGGTCCTGCTCCAGGTGGAGTTGGCCAGCGCAGCCTTCACCCATTGCATTCACCATTTAAGCCCCAAAGTCTGTCTCTGTCGGCTCAGGGGGTCACGGAACCATTGCCCAATGGCCCCCAGGAACCTGCAGCCCCTTCAGGGCTCGTCCCCATCCCCTGCTCGCACCAGTTCTGGGACTCGGCGGGATGCCACACCCTGCCTTACAGCACCAACTGCCCGTACCCAGGCAACGGCACAGACCTCCACCCCTCTACACAAACCTTGCCCTGCTCCTGCCTGCCTCTTCCATCCCTTCGGCCCTGCTCCCGTTCTGCCCTCCCGCCCTACTCCAGCCTTTGCCCTTTCTTCCTGTCCTCACTGCCCTCATCCCCGCTACCTGCACCGTTAGCCTTGAGCGTCAATATGCCAGGCAAGAGGAAGCGCACGGAACTGGCGCTGGGCCAAGAGCCCATGGATGTGGATGTCAAAGAGGATGAACCTATGGAGATTGACGAAGAGGATGAGCCAATGGATGTCGATGCAGAGGACGAGGCCATGGACACGAGTTGAGCAGTGGTAAGGCAGCACGTGCCCCCCATCCACTGCTGGCACTCAGGGGGGTCGGCTGCTGCCGCGCTGGGGCTGGGGCTGTGTGCCACGGCCCCGCTGCAGGGACACGCTGCCCGCTGGCCTCATCCTGCCTGCACAAGCGCCATCACCGCGCTGCCCTGCGCTGCCTTTGGCACAGCCCAGCCGACTCTGATATCAGGTGCAGAGCCCGGCTCCCAGCCCCAGCCAGGCCTGAGCCGCGTGGCACAGTCCCGCTCTGCCCAGCGTCTGCCAAACACACTGACCATCACAGCCTCACTGAAATGACCTGGTGCTGCTTCTTTCCAGGGCCGGAAAGGATGGCAGGTTGGGAGGTGGATGTTTGAAGAGCAAGAGTTCCTGTTTCAAGTTTGTCGGTGTTCCTGAAGAAGATTGTTGCTGGTGTTGAAGAAGAGTTCCTGTTTTGTTTGAAGTCTGTTTCTGTTCCGTCACAAGATTGTTGTTGGTGTTGAAGATTTTTGTTCGTGTTTAAGAAGATTTTTGTTGCTGTTTATGAAGACTGTTGTTCCTGTTTAAGAATATTGTTGTTGCAGTTTAAGAAGATTGTTCTGTTTTAATGAAGAGTTGGACTTTTAGGTAGAATAGGTGTAGTTTAAGATTAAGACTCATAGGTTTAGGTAGAATAGGTTTAGTTTTAAGATTAAGATTCGTACTTTTAAGGTAGAATAGGTGTAGTTTTAAGAATAAGACCTGTAAGTTTAGGTAGAGTAGGTGTAGTTTTAAGAAGAATCGGTGTGAAGCATCACTTCTGGCTGGGATGTCCAGTGCAGACTCAGGATACATCACCAGTGTTCGGTGACGAGGCAGTGCTTCCATGGATAACCACCCCTATAAGCAGTTCCTGCCTGGAATAAGACTGTCCCCGGCTAGCTGCATTAGCCAGGCATGAATATCCACTGCTGCCCAGCACTTCAACCAGAAGGACGCCTCAGGAAAAAGCTGCTCCTGGAGCGCGCCTGCAGGGATGACAGCATCCAGTGCCACATCTGTGAAGGTGGAGCCACCCAGAGGTCCTTCTCCTTCACTTAAAGCCCATTCTCCACAAAGCAGAAACTTTCTGCCTCCAAATCCTAATGGTAACGTTTGGTTTCAATCACGTCAAGAAGCCAGGGCTCCTGCCACTGATGCTCTTTCTCCTTGCCGGAACCTGCACAGTAAAGGCGGAGCAAGTGCACCCCAGTGCAATGAGCAAGTGCTCATTCCTCATGCAAACACAAAACTGAAACCCACCGAGGCGGGCAGGACCACATACCCAAAGCAGCCGCTCCGACAGGCGGCCTCCATGGACCTTTCCTCCTATCGATTAACCCCTTTGGACTTGCTCAGTTGGATTAAGGCTGCCTTGCAGCCCATTTCTGTTCTCTTAACGAAGCCCCCACAGAGGCCATGCCTCCTGCGCATTAATTACAGGCTCCAGCACAGACCATGCTTTACGGAGCATCCTCCCACCACGCTCCAGCTCCACACTGTGCTCTGTACAATACTTGCCTCCTTGGGATAGGCTCCAGCACTGCCAAATCCCAGCCCTGGGCTGCTCAGTCCCGCAGCACGACAAGTGGTGCACATGCTCAGAGGGGGAGCATAAACAGCTCGGGAATAGCTGAGCACATTGGGAAGGAATGACCATTCACAACACATCCCTTTGATAGCAGCAGGGCTGCAGAAGAAACCACTCTCGCAGCTTCATTCGACAATGAACAGCAGTATCAGAGGCCAACGAGTTCCTTTTCCAGGGAAAGGAATGAAGATGTTCCAGGTCATCTCTTTCCATACCTCAGGACCTCGGTGCCAGCCACTCCAGCTGCAGCAGCTGGCAGAGTCCATGTCCAGCTGTCGAAGCAGCAGCAGAAAGAAACCCTGCTCCAAACAAAAGGGCTGCACCTCTAAGAAACCCTGAAAACTCCCTCCTGGCAGCTGTTGGAGATCCATTTGGTATTTGTGTGTCTATCCTTTGTTATTGCCGGATTACAAAACCAAGGCTGGGGAACCAACAAACAGCAGAAAAGCTTAATAAAAGAAGAACTGAACAAGATGCACACAGAAAGACTGGGGTTACCTCAAGCAAATAAGCAAGAATTCAACTGCGCTGTGAAACAGGAGAAGCGACAGCAGCAAGGAAGAGCTGCTGGTTCAATAACTAACCCTGAGCTCACGTCAGATTTAGAACCACAGCACTATCAAGCTACAGAGAGCCACCCATTGCTTTCCACAGCTTCCCCACCTGCTCCCTTTCCTCTTCGGTTTGCATTTAAAGGACAAGAGCAGCAGGACAAGCGAACACCACCTCCACGTCTCTGGCTAACATCTAACCTTAGACAACCTTGGTGATGTTCCAGGTCTGCAAGCACTGACGGCATGGCAGGTAAAGCATTGCTGAGACAGCTGCCACACAAAACCAATTGGAACTGCAAAGCTGCACTGTGCATGCTCATCCGTGAGGAGATGAAGTCACCAGCAGCAACCCACCTGGAAGAAGACACAAGCGGTCTGGCTGTTTGTCTGGCTGCTGCAGAAGGGGCGGTGGACATCACACACAAGGCTGCATGAACTGACAGAGCAAGATGTGCCAGTTCTCTTCCCAATAAAAGAAGGTTGTACCCCAATACTGGGGCAGGAAGGAAGCCTCAGGTGCCACCTTCCACATCTATGAACTTGCAGGGTCAACAAAACAAGAAACAACTCTCTTTGGTGTAGTGCAGGACAACAAAGGGACCCCACAGAGGAAACAGGTCAGTCCCAAACCTCTGGTTCAGCTGATGTTACTGAGCCTAGGTGGGAAGTGAAAGATGGACTAGCAGCTCTCAGGGTTGAATATACTTAGGCTTCCCATTGTAAATGTAGGACACAGGGCATGCCTGGGGGTGTCCAGCGGTCAGTTCATGCCACTGCTCATTCACACATGATTAACCTCAGCTAGGGCTAAGCAAGGCCCACGCTCCCACACAGTTTGCACTGAAAGCAAGTCACAGGACAGGAGCCAGGTGACTTTGCCTCACTTGCACAACTCTGGCAGCTGGACAACTCTCGACATAAGCAAGAGGCCAATGTACCTCATGCTTCAGTGCCTCTTCACAACTCACCAAAACCTGCTTGTCCTGACCCAAATGCATTGCTGAATCAGCGTTGCAAACACATCACATAGGACAGCTCATTAGTTTTCAGTAATGTGTATTTACACACACACAATCTCGTTTGCTTTCGGATCACTCTAGTCATCATAGCTGGAATAAGGGGTAGCGTCATCAGAACCATAGCTGGCCTGGGGCTATATAAGGGCAAGAAAACATTCCTTCTATTACATGTTACCACTTCCCTTTTACACCCTCCATGAGGACTTCAACAGCAATAATGGCACTCTTTTCCCTCCCAGATTTAAACCCTCCCTTACAAACATCCAGCACACATTGTTTTACATGTGCCAGCTTCCCTTTTCTCTCAAAGCATACAACTGAGTCATCTAACAGAGCTGAATTCTCATCACCTCAGCCAGCATTTAGCTGCAAGTTCACTGCTTATTTCTTAACTAGACAAGGGACTGTGTCCCCAAAGGCAACCTATTTTGTGGGTTTAAGAACAGATACTACCTCTCTCCCTACTAAAACCTTGCAAACAGGAAAAAAGCACAAGGGAAATACACTTACATTCTCTTTCACTTCCTACAAGTGTACTTCATGAAGGGAACCCAACCACTACACACTTTGGAAGTTAGTTTTCAGTTACTGTTACGGAGATTTAACCAAGACGCACACAGATTAACCTAGCCCTCAAACAAGTGCCAGGACAGCTTGCAAAGCACTTGCACTGCCTAGCCTGCAGCCACAGCTGCTCTCTCCCTTCCAGACAGGCAGGTCCCAGGCTCCATGCTCCTTCGCTGCTTACTACTTACATCACTGACCTCTGTTCTGCTTCAAAGCAACAGAATCAGTCAGCAGCTTGGTGCAAAGAGCTGTCCTCAATGCTGGGACCATCCATTACAAACGATCTGTTCACTTGGCCACTGGAAAGACAGCACTGCCTGTGGATACAAAGAAAGAGGCAGAAGACAGGAGGGAAGCACAGTCAAACTACCATACAAAAGTTCCCAGGGCTGGTACAGACAAGGAAACATGGAAATAAAGATTTAAAAGCACCACCCTTGCCAAATCACAGGAACTTCCCTAAGGGCCTGGGGTAGATATGGAGGTCATCCTGCTTATGGCAGGGGGGCTGCAACTAGACGATCTTAACGTCCTTTCCAACCCTAACTATTCTATGACTCTTTGAAATGATTAGGACAAACCAAGACACCAGAATAATGGAGTGAAGAGGAAAAGGAGGAGAGGGAAGAAACAGCACAGAGCAGTGGCTGAGGCTCCTGACAGCCGATTCCTGTGGTAAGTTCCCAATCATCCAAAAACCCCTCATCACGAACCTTCTTCCCACAACACGCTGTGCTTTCTGCCATGCCATGTGCTGTTCTGTCAGCTCTCCTGGGATGTCTCACTTAGCACTGTGATATTACTTCTGGGGACACTGGACATCCCGCTCAGAAAGGAAGGGCAGGGTCACTGTACCCTAAGCTTAGGCTAAGTAACAGAACAACCCATTGGTACAGGTATTTTCTGCTGGAAAATATGGATGTAACGGGAAGCATTTTAGTGTGGTTTTCGGTCCTCCTCCGTAAGGAGGACTCCAATGATTTATTGATCATTGCAATAAATCACAGTAAGAAGCATAAGCATCCAACACAGTTTTGAAACTGTTGTGGCTACACCCCTGTCATCCCAGCCTATGAAGAACAGAACTCCTTAGTTCACAGCCAGGGTTGGGGCTGTCAAAAGCTGCTCTGACCACTCATGTGGCTTTCCACTCCTTGCTCTCGAGGCATTAAATCAGAGCAACAAGGGCTTCAAATGTAAACCACAGATGCCTGCTAGACAGGGTCTTCCCTCCAGGTCAGGACCAGAAGGATATGGGATCTAGAGGTCAGCTAAGTGCAGAATGAGACGGTACAAAGCGCTAGGGATAAAACCCAACGTGTCCAAAGCAGCCACATGACGATATTCAAACTCTCCCAATAATTCCATCTCCTGCAATTCTAATGGGTTTTCCACATCTGCCTCTACAGCAGAAAGGGGAGATCGCTTCAGGAACAGACCTCAGGAAGCTGCTGAGGCTGAAGGAAACATGGAGACGAGTTCTTTTAAGGAGCAGTTCCTTTGCAAGCAAGTGTTTTTCTTAGTCCACTGCACACCCTCAGGAAGTTCTACCACCACAGGAGCGCAGTCATCAGGCTCATCTCTCACCAGCCTCACCCTCATCCTCTTCTGAGCCAGAAGTCATTCCCATAGGAAGAAACTTGTATTACAAAGACAAAATAAATCATTGCACAATGGAAGGGAAGGGAAAACCCTCTGGGGAAAAAGGAAGCTCTTACTTGGGAAAGACCTACTGACAGCTGAATAAAACACTGACAAGAGCAGCAAGGTGCGTTGCTTTCTTTATGATCATTTGCCTTTTCCTTCCTCATTCTGCCATGAAACTGCCTCTTTTTAACAGAGCTCTGTTACACAGCAAGGCTGTTATTACAAAATCTAACGAAAATATTATACTTCCCACTCCTCCTCCATAACTGCAATCGGTTATTATTAAATGGTTATATTCTTAAATGAGTTATTTCTTCCCCCTACCCCCACCCCCCCAAACACTGTTAGGGCTGCAAACTCAGTGGAGGTTATATTGTCCTCTTCTTACCTTGGATCAAACTCCAAAAATAAAGTTGCTGTCTTCAAAGCTGAGCAAAAGCCAACACAGATAAACTCTCCATGCACTAAGGCTAACAGACTTCTTCAATCCTATCAATGCCCTAAGCTCAATAAGGCTTCACTGCAACTTCTCTGCATCCCAAGCAGACAATCCCAGCTGACCAGAAATCAGCAGCATCAGTCTTTTATGGCAAAGGTTTGCTTTTTGTCTTAAAGAATGAATGGCATTTGAGAAAAAGAAACAAACAGGCACTATTGGCAAGGAGAACATAACAGAAAAGACACAGCCCCCAGTCTCTGCTGGGGCCATCTTCATTACCTGCTCCTCTCCTTGCCTTCCTTTGCTGGCTTCTCCGCATGCAGACTAACTCAATTTCATACTGCAGTAGCCTCTTCTAGGCACAGCTTGAGCACATCAAACCTTGAGCAGATCACCCTTTGCACAGCCTCGAGTTGTCTTAGACCTCAGGGCACCAGGAACGGGGCGCACAGCACAGGAGCAGCTTTCATCCGGGGCCCTGGCTCTGCAGAGAAATGCCTCGATTCCCCCAAAGCACGGGAGCAGGAACCGTGCCACCGCGGCACTCACCCAGCACATCCCGAGCCTGGCTGGCGCACCGCTGGCCGATCCCCTGCTCCAGCGCGTAGCTGAGGTCCGTGCTGTGCCTGCTGATCTCCTCCGGCGCAGCACCGCCGGGGTCCATCTGCTTCGGCAGCTCCGTGAATCTCATCTCGGTGCCGGCTCTCGGCTCCAGCTGGGGCAGCCGCGCCAAGCCCTCGGCGTAGCTCCGGCCCTCGGCATCGACGGGCGGGCGGCAGGCGCTGCTCGGCCCGCTCCCTGGGCAGCCTCCCAGCCGCCGCCGGCAGCACCTCGGAGAAGGCGCAGATCCGCCCGCTCTCCGGCTCCAGCTCCCTCATGGCCGCCTCGCTGATGAACCTGCTGACGGAGACCCGCTTCTTGAGGCTCCCGGAGGGGAACGGCCCCAGGAACGGGGCCCGCTCCCGCAGCTGCCCCCGGAACGCCGCCGCCTCCTCCGGGCCCGCCGCCGCCAGCTCCACGGCCTCGCCGCTGCCGTCCCAGCGCAGCACCCGCAGGTCCCGGCGCTGCGGGCTCAGGAAGAAGCCGCGGCCCGGTCGGGTCGGGTCGGGCTCCAGGCGCGGGCCCGCCATGGCCCGCACACCCCAGCCCAAGGCCGCTACAACCCAGACCTCCGGCCCGCTGCCGCCCGGCCCCGCCGCTCCGCTTTACAAAGCGCCCGGGCGGCGCAGCCCTGCCGCGTGCGGCGGTTCCGGCTACAATCGTTCCGGCCCTGGCCTGCCCCCCGAGCCGGCAGCCAACGGTGCCCCCCCGAGCCCCTCCATGGCTGCCGCCTGCTCCACTGAGAGCCAGCGACCCCCGTGGCTGGGCAGGAGGACGAGGGTCCTGCCCTGGGCACACACAGGGAGACCCCCGTGTTAGCGTCGGGACAAACACAGAACCACCGGAATGGTTCTATGAGGTGCTTCATTCAGGCGCCGGGAACCAGGGGTACGCACCCAAATCTGATCCCGACCTCGTTACCTCCGTTCGCAATTTATACATTGAAGTTACGCAGTTAATACATATTCATTATCTAGCCTCGCTTCGTATTATAATGAGCTGGAAGGTCCTTTGCGTCTGCGCAGTGTCCCCCTCTGGCCATGGGCGAAGGTCTCGGGATGAAGTCAATGAGTCTTCCTCCTGTGGGTGGGGGTCTTCAAGATGAAGTAAGCAGTCTTCCTCACTCTGTCCTTTTCACCTTTAGCACAGTTGGATGCTCCAGTGATCCCATCCTTAACTGAAACCAGCCGTATCCATAACTCTCTGATTAACTAACAAGGATCCAAGACAGTGTGACCTTCCTGCAACGTTTATTACAGGACGGCAAACGAGGAGTATCCCAAGCTAGTGGGCGTTTGGGAGGCTCTGCTTCTACACTAACAAACTAATGGATAAGTTGAAGGATGCTGTGAAGCAATTCGTTTTATTGGGGTCCCTAAATCACTGAGTCCTGTTATCTCAACACAGACTTAGAACACAGATCTTTTTCTTCAGAGCTAAAGACACTTTCGAAGATCAGTGTGAAACAATTGGTGGGGCCACCAAATTCCACAGGCTTACAACATAACCGTTGTTCTCTTTTGCAGCTTTGTTAGCTATACATGGTTAGTCTCTGCTGCTAAAGCTACTACTGTAATATCTTGGTTATAGAGTGACTAAAATACAGAATAGTAAAGTTACAACACTTTAACATACATATAAAGGCCTTCTACTAGTTTACAATCATTTCTGTTCTTCTATATGACTAGTTTTGATAAACAATACCCTAGTCCATAGTTTCTCACAGTGACTCTCTTTTTCCTGTTATTTTTTTTAACTCACTGTAGCAATTTGTCACTTTTTGAGCTGGCACAGAACAGGAAGTCCACAGTGTTAGTGAAACATGAAGAGCGCTGTTTCAATGGACACAAAATGAGATGCTCCAGGGAGATCAAGCTGGGCAATTCCATACAGGCAGCTCCTTAAGCTGTCTCTTAGTGTCCCCAAATCTGCCTGAAATAGAACCAACTGTATAAGATGAAGGCTGATGATGCCCAGAGAATAATACAAAGAAATCAAATAAAAGTCAGCAACTAGCATGTTTGTTCCCTTTCTGAAACATCATCTTTTGCTTCTCCAGCAGCCCTTGCTGGCCTTGGCTTTTGGGGGTAGGTTGTGAAGTGGTGCCGTGCAGGCTCTAAAATATATGCTCTTGAGGTCCAGGGACTTTGCTTTTCTGCTTTGTGACAAAGCTGTTGATGGTGCGTTTTGTCTCTGAATCTGAGCCCAAATAAACTTGTCTTCTAATCCAGATATCAGTCCATTTCTAGAACATGACAAACAGCCTGGGAGCAGTTGCAGGCTTGGACTTTTTCTGCAGGCATAGCCAGCATTCCCCAGAGCTGGGATGAAAGTTAGTGACCTCTTGTACCTTGTGGGTTTTGCTAAGAAGGACTCCAGCCCCATTACCAGTCTAAGACCAGCAGAAGCTTGCTGCCTAGCCTCAGAGAGGGCAAGGTTCAGGATCAGTGAGTGTCAGTGCTGTGGAGAAAAATGCAATGGATTTGTTTTGTCTTGTGTATGTTTAGTCCTGTGGGCAGTGCTACACTGACTCTTTAGGCAGTGAATTATGCAGAAGCAGAACAAGTGGAAGAGGCAAGTCTCTCTCCACAACAACCTTGCTGCTGGGTTGAATCTTACCCAAACATCTGAATACTATGAATGTCTGCTTAATACACAGGGCTGGTGCCAAAAGGGAATATGAATTGAGTTGTGGCAAGGAGGCAGGGGAAAAACAACACCACATAGTCAAGAAAGTAAGGGACCCCTGAGTCTCTGCTGGGTTTTGAAGCCTTGCTGCATTCACATGAATCGGCATCAACAGCTCTGTCTTTACCACAGGGGACAAATTCATTTCCATCTGGGCCTGCTGCCCGATCTCATGACAGAAGCTCATGCTGATTTCTTTTGCTCCTGGGCCTGTTTCTTACCATCTCACCAGATGCCCAGAGGAGAGCACACAGAGCAGTGCAGTGGGAGATGCAGAGCGCAGTAAGCACTGGGAAAAGCAAAGTGTTTCCAGATTGGAGCTAGAGGTGCCCCACTCTGTTTTCTCTGCAC
>JAVKLG010000088.1:0-11208 GCA_034783915.1 Agapornis pullarius | reverse complement strand
CAGCAGGCGTTCGTCGCGACGCCCTCCGTCTCCACCACCAGGTCGACCATCTCGTCGGTGTACTGGGCGTCCTCGGCGACCGTGAACTGCTCGCCGTTGAGGAAGCCCAGGTCGTGATTATTGCGCAGGCAGACGACCCGCTCGCCGCGCTGGGGAACCGGCCCCGTGAAGCCCAGGAGCTCGCGGGTCCTGCGGTTGAAGGCGCGGCGGGTGGCGTTCGATCCGACCAGCAGCTGGTCGGCGTTGGTCCACTCGGAGCGGTCCATGTCGCGCGCCTTCAGGATGCGGGCGTCGTCGCCGTAGCGCGCGGTCGGGCTGAGGTCGCCGTGCTCGCGGATGTCGGTCGCGAGGCGGATGACGCCGCTGTCGCGGGCCTGCCGGTGGACCTCGGTGAGGAGCGTCTCGGGCTTCCGGGCGGTGAAGTAGCCGGCGCCGCGGACCGGCGGCAGCTGGCCGGGGTCGCCCAGGGCGAGGATGGGCAGCCCGAAGCTCATCAGGTCCTGACCCGTCTGCTCGTCGACCATCGAGCTCTCGTCCAGGACGATGAGCTTGGCGCCCTTCATCCCCTTGCTGTCCCGGTTGAGGCTGAAGGCCGGGCGGGCGCAGTTGTCCTCCTCCAGCCGAAGCTCCTCCTGGGCCCGCGACAGGGCCGGCGAGGGCCCTTGGGCGCCCAGGCGCAGGACCAGGGCCTGGAGCTCCTTCAGCCGCTTCTGGCTCTTGTCCTTGGGCTGGTAGATCAGCTTGTGGATGGTGGTGGCGTTCGTGAGGCCGGCGCGGCGCATCACGCTGGCCGCCTTGCCCGTCGGGGCCATGCACACCGCGGCGTCGCCGACCTCGGCGATGAGCTGCTTCGTGATGGTGGTTTTCCCGGTCCCCGCGTACCCGAACAGGCGGTAGATCTGCGAGGACTTGGAGCGGTACCAGCGGCTCACGTCGTGGAGCGCCCGGTCCTGCTGGGCTGAGAGGATCATGGCTCTGCGTCCGGCTATGTGGAAGCGCCCCGGGCGGGTGCCCAGGGCGCGGGGGTCGGTCAGTGCTGGGTGCGGACCCGCCACCCCTTGGTGGCGTGGAGCGACAGCATCACCGGCGGGAGGCCGGGGCGGGCGAACATCTGCGTCTTGATGATCTTCCCGTGGGGCTTGCCGCGGCGGCTGTTGGCGGCCCGCCGCATCGGGCGGTTGCCGGCCTTCATCGCGGCGATCTGGTCGCGGTAGCGGATGGCCTCGGGGGAGGGCTGGCGGGCCGCCTCGGCGGCCTTCTCGGCGGCCTCGACGAGCTGGTTCCGGAGCATCCGGCCGGCGAGGAGGGTGGAGGACACGGCGCTCAGGACGGCGCGGAGGAGGTGGCTCTTGGCCATGGGGCTCTGCTTTCGGCTCTGTGGGTCTGAGAGGCCCGGCGCCAGCGCGCCGGGCCGCGGCGGGCTGGGCTAGAAGGGCACCTCCTCCTCCGCCCGCGAGGCGGCCTCGGAGCGGGCCTCGGCCTTCGCCGCGCCCATGTCCATGTTCTTGGTGCCGTCGGTCATCGCCTTGTGGAGCTCGACCGCCCGCTGGAACACCGGGTCGGTCGGCTTGTTCAGGCAGTCCATGCCCGAGGCGCCGTCGAACGAGATGTCCCAGTTGTAGAACTCGCCCTGCGAGTTCTTCTGCTTGACCGTCTTCAGGCGGTAGGTCAGCGCCGGCAGCGGTGGGTTGATCTTCCGGCCGCCGGGCCCGGGGATCTGGAAGGTGCGAGCCTTGGTCATCCAGGCCTTGTAGGGCTTCACCTTCGTCGACGAGAAGGCGATGACGACCTCCTCGTTGTTCTCCGGGTTGATGCCGGTCACGTAATAGGTCTCGACCAGCTCGTCGCCGTCCGGGGTCTTGTAGTCGCCGAAGTCGGCGGCCCGCTTGAGCGCCTCGACCACCATCGGGTCGTCGATGGAGAACTGGCCGACGAAGCCTCCGCCCGCGTTGCGCGGCTTCCAGGCGGTGTAGACGTGCTTGGTGTGGGCCGCCACGAAGGGCACGCCGACTTTGCCGTCGAACAGCTCGCCGGTGACGGTGTTGATGATGAGCCCGGGGCGGGCGCCCTCGACGGTCTCCAGCTGCGGGCTCAGGCCCTGGAGGATGCCGTAGAACGGCACCAGCATGTCGGCGGCGGTCTGGTTCTCGAAGCCCAGGCCGGCGTAGTCGCCGAAGTCGTACTCGGCCATCGCGGTGGAAGCGGCGGCGGCAACAGCGTTCTTGGTGGCCATGTCAGTCCTCAGATGAGCCGATGTCTAACGCCTCGGCACAGGGCGCTTCGGCAATGCATGCCAGCCCCACCATTCAACCAGGTGGCGGTATCTCGTTAGAAGGGCGTCTTCGACCGTCGGCTCTTCTTGGCCTTCGGGAGCGTCACCTTCGTGAACCGGCGGATGATGCCGTTGAAGAGGGTCAGCGGCACGTCGACGCCCTTCTCCATCTGCTCCTTCAGCGCGGAGGTGAGCGTCATCCAGTGGGCGTCGTACGCCACCCTAGGCTCGAAGCCTGCCCCACGTAGGGCCGCCACCGCCGCCCGCTCGCCGGCCTCGTCGCCGGCCGGGAGCTCCAGGGTGATCTTGCGCTTCACCAGCCCCTGCATCCCCTGCTCGGTCAGCCACGCCAGCGCGGCCTCGGCGCCCTCCTTGGGGAAGAAGCTCTTGATGTCGGTCTTCACTGCCACCTTCACGCCGTCGGCGTTGGTGAAGTCGGGTAGCTGGAGCTCGTCCAGCAGCTCGGGGAACTGCCGGTCGGCGATCTCCTTCAGCGCCTCCTCCGCCGCCTTCAGCTCGGCGTCGGCCTGGGCGACCCGGTTCTCCGCGTCCAGCTGGTCCTGGGCCATCCCGTACAGCCGCGCCATCGTGTTGTCCCCGACCGAGCGGGCCGGGACCAGGTCAGTGAAGGCGCTGTAGTCAGGAACGGCGGCTTTCGGCGGCACGGCTATACCTCTGCTTGCAGGAGCCTTTTGGGAGGGCTCGCCCTCCCTGGCAATCGTTAAAAGAGGTGCTGCTGCACGACCCTATACTCGCCGTCGCGCCGGCTCCACTGCAGGATGCGCGGCGATGCTTCGACCTCGCTCAGGCAGTCGTAGGCGAGGGTCATCGCGAGGCCGATCAGGATCGGGTTGCCCAGGGGGAGGATGTAGTCCTCCGGACCGAAGTCTCCGAGCACCTGCTCCAGGCGCGACACGATCGCGTCGTCGTCCGGCTGGGCATCGCTGTCGAACACCTCGACGAAGGTGCCGAGGTGGGCGGCGGGGGTGAGGTCGTGCACCTCCACCCGCCGCCGGGTGGAGGGGTCCCATCGCTTCGGGACCTGAACGATGAAGACGCGGCTCATGCTATCCACTCTCGAAGGCGGTCGCCAGTGACCTGGGCCGCCACGTCCTTCTTATCACGGAGGTTGCGGAGGATATGGGTGTCCACCGTCTCCTGGGCGACAAGGTCGACATACGTGACGGTGTGCCGGAGACCGTCACGGTGGGCCCGGTCCTCCGACTGTTCCCGCTCCTCCAGGTCGAAGGTGTTGCTGTAGTAGACGACCGTCTCCGCGGCGTGCAGGGTGAGGCCGCGGCCGGCCGCCTTGGCGCTCGCCAGGAAGAACCGCGCGCCGCCCTCCTCCAGAGGGACCTTCTGGAACAGCCGCTTGGCCTCCTCCCGGTCGTCGGGCGAGGTCCCACCGTCGTAGCGGACCACCTTGCCCAGGGGCTTCAGCGCGGCCTCGATCAGGTCCCGGTCCAGGTTGAACCGGGCCCAGATGATCATCTTGCCGGGGTGGTCCTCCACGGTCTCCAGCAGGGCGTCGAGGCGTGGGTTGGGCCCAGGGAGCGGCACCACCGGCTCGGGCTCGCCGTTCTCGTCCACCGTGGGCAGGTAGCCACAGATGACCTGCTGGAACCGCAGCAGCCGGACGATGGGCAGCGAGGCGTCCACGAAGCGCCCGTTGTGGGTCGTGTTGAACTCGTCGCGGATCTCCTTGTAGAGCCGCTTCTGGTCCGCGCTCAGCTGGACGTAGCGGACGGTGTAGACCTTGGGCGGCAGGTCCAGCACGTCCTCCTTCAGCACCCGGGAGGACCAGGGCTTGATGTACGTCTGCAGGTCGTCGAGGAAGCGGTACGACTTCAGGACCGGGTAGAACCGCCCGGTCTGGCTGTTGAAGTTCTCGACGAACTCGCCGAACCGCGCCTTGAACGCCGCGAAGTTGTCCACGCCCAGGGGCTTCCAGATGTCCTTCTGGAGGAACTTCAGCTGGCTGTAGATGTCGAACGGGCCGTTGGTGATCGGGGTGCCGTTGGCGATCCGCCGGACCTTGGCGTGGGGCGCCATGCCCAGGACGAGCTTCGTCCGCGCCGCGGTGGGCGTCTTCACCCGCTGGGCCTCGTCCAGGACGACCATGGTCGGCCGGCCCTTCACGAGCTTCCGCACCGCGTCCGTGCCCGCCTTGGTCATGAAGGCGTCGTACGAGATGCAGAGGATCGCGAAGCCCTTGTGGGCCAGCAGCCTGTTCACCGCCTGCTGATGCCACTTCGTCGCCGAGCTGTGGGACGCGAAGTAGTGGACGCAGCTCTGGGCCATCACCTCGTCGGGGAGGTGGGCGGGGAGCTCGTCGTTGACCCAGTTCCGCTCCACGCCCGGGGGCGCCAGCACCACGAGGCCGGTGACGTCGCCCTTCAGGAAGCGGTAGGCGGCGGTGTCGATCATCGCCTTCGACTTCCCGGTCCCCTGTTCCCAGAAGAAGGCGTGGGCGTCGAGGTCGGCGGTGGCGTGGAAGGACGCGGCCTGGTGGGACCGAGGCGTCGTCTTCGGGAGGTAGTCGTGGGTCTGCATGGCTATCCGGCGGCTGGGGCCTCCCGGCCGAGACCGGGAGGCGGGGTCGGGCCGCCAAGCGCGGCCCCCGGGGCGTCTGCCCATGCGTGCACCTCTGCACGCGCGAGCGCCCAGGGGCACGCGCCGGTCAGGGAAGGGGAGGCCGGGAGCTCCGCGTGCTTGAGGAGTGCTTCGTCGGAGGGGGCGACCTAAGCACGTCAAAAGGTGAACAGGAGGAGGATATTAGAATACTCTCTCTTCTCTAAGAGAGAGATATCTCCTATTTCGCCGCTGGAAAGCTATACGCCTCCGGCCTCTCGGTTTGCTGGCGGACCCCCGTTTTCTAAGGTTTCGGAGTTTCCGCTGCAGTCTGAAGGGGTTGAGGGCGGTTGCTGAGGTGCAGCGTTAAGAGCTCCTCAAGCACGCGAAGTTCCGGCGCCCCTGGGCCCTCAGCGCGGGCGGTCCCATTCCACTGGGCGCCAGGGGTGCGGGACGGCCCACCAGCCCCGGTAGCCCTCGTAGTCCACGGTGATGTCGACCTGGAGGTGGTCGGCCTTCTGGTGCCAGGGCCCGAGGCCCACGCACATCCGGTCCGTGTAGAAGCCGACCGGCATCCCCTTGCCCAGGCGCAGCGGAACCTCGCCCTGGGCCCAGAAGGGGGCGACGGGGGTGCGGACCGCCCCGGGGCCGGTCACCACGGCCGAGATGTCGCGGATGGGTCGGTCGCGCAGCTTGGCGACCTGGATGTCCCAGCAGAGCCGGGTGCCGCCGGCCTCCAGCCGCACGTTGTCTGGATCGTAGGTACGCGAGACCGGCGCGTGGTGGTATTCCATGTCCGCGCCGACCTGCTGCAGCCCGGGCAGCGCCAGCGACAAGATGACGGCGCCGAGCCAGAAGCGGCCCCAGATGTCGAAACGCGCCCTGCTGATCACCGCCCTCATCCGCCGAGCCTCTTCTTCAGCCATGCCGCGGCCAAGGCGGGGGTCTGGTCCCGCACCTTCTCCGCGGACTTGATCACCGCCTCGGCCAGGTAGATCCCGATCAGCCCGAACACCAACCCGCCCAGCCGCTCGGTCGCGGGGGTGGCCGTGATGTAGTGGCCGGCGAGCTCCAAGAAGGCCTCGGTGCCGCTGATGCTCATGACGGTGCCACCCGCCGCGCGGAACACGCGCCGGGCCCAGTGCCCGTCGCCGAGCACGAATGCGATGAAGCCGCCGCTCACGGCTCCCTGCAGCACCGAAGTCTTGATGCCCAGGGCCGTCCAGATGTTGTCCATGGCCCTGCCTGACCGTCAGGCGTCGAGCTCTCGGGTCTGGTGACGCGGGGCGGCAATGGCCGCCCCGCGTGACTGTCAGCGGGTCACGCCGGAACGCTCGTCCTCGACGGCCTGCCGCAGGACGAAGTGGGCGGCCAGGGCGACGACGATCGAGCCCAGGAGCAGCAGCAGCCAGGGGTGCGCCGCGGCGAAGCGGAGCGGAGCGGTCGCCCAGCTCAGCTGACTGGTCAGCGCGCGGACGCCGTCCGCCTTGTCCGCCAGCCCCTGGGCCTTCTCCAGGAGCCCGGTCGCGTCGACGCCGCTGCCGACGGCGATGAGGCCCGCCGCCCCGGTGCCCGCCCGCTTCCCGAGGGCGGCGAGGCGCGCCACCGGGTTGGTGGCCACCACCTCCGCCACCCCGGCCGAGAGCCGGCTAGGAGCCGCGAGGACGGGCACCACGGCCTGCAGGGCGCCCCAGGTGGCCGGGCCGACCTTGCCGTCCTGGGCGAGCCCTCGCGAGGCCTGGAACAGCTTCACCGCGTCGAAGGTGGCCTGCCCGAAGTCGCCGTCCGCCCGGACGGTGAAGCCCGCCTGCCGGAGGCTCTCCTGCACCGCGTTCACCACCGCGCCCTTGTCGCCGCGGGCCACGATCTGCGTCACCACCGGGGCCGGCTTCGCCTTGGGCGCCGGCTCGTCCTTGTCCAGGTAGGCGTACGCGATGGCGGCGCTCGCCATCTTCACGTCGTACTTGTTGACCTTGTAGGCCGGGCCGTTGTAGACGCGGGCCACCGCCGCCCAGAGGCCAGCCCTGACCTCGTCGACGAGGCGGTTCGCCTTCAGGAAGCGGACCATCATGTCGATCTGACCGCCCAGGGTGTGGGCGGCGTTCCACATCTCCTGGGGCGTCTCGTAGCCCAGGGAGGCGTGGTTGGCGACCATCACCTGCCCGAGGCCGACGCTGACCGACTGCAGCGCGGCGTCCTCGTCCAGCTGCCGGGCCGGCTCCAGGAGCTTCACGTAGCGGTCGGCCTGCAGCCGCGGGTTGGGGATCCCGCCCACCTTCGGCGAGGCGAGCTTCCGCTTCCGCGCCTCGGCCCGGAGGCCCTTGGGCACCAGCCGGTCGAAGTAGTGGCCCTCCCAGCGGATGACCGGACCCTCGGAGGTCAGGCCGGCGCCGTTGCTCTCCACCGCCACGAAGGCGGCGAGGTGCGAGGGCTTCACGCCGATGTCCCGGGCGGCGGCCCGGACGAGCTCGATGATCTGCGGGGTGAGCATGGTGGATCCTTACGGGACGACGGCAGGGATGGTCATGGTGAGGCCGGGGGTGCCGGAGAGGGCCCGGATCTGGATGCCCTGGACGTGCCGGAACGCGACGCCGTCGTCGGAGCCGGACACGTCGACCCACTGTGGGTTGAGATAGGCGAACGACCCGGCGTCGCTACGGAACGAGAACTGGAATGGCGTGACCGTGGCCCCCGCGTCGGCGTCGATCCAGGGGCTGTAGTCCCCGCCCAGGGTCGACCAGGAGGTCTCTGGATTGGCGTAGTCGAAGACGTTCGAGGCGGCGGTGCTGGGGTCCGCGTTGAACCGCGACGAGAACGCCGTCATGGACAAGGGCTGCACGATCGTGGAGCTCGTCCACAGTCGGATCTTGTTCATGATGGTGTTGCGGGAAGTGTCCATGCCACTGAACGCGAAGCGCCAGTAGCGGAAGTTCGTCCGGAAGGCGCCCCCGCCTCCGCCCCCTCCGCCCGACGGCGGGGCGGCCCAGGAGGCGGTCGTCCCGTTGGTCGTGAGGAACTTGCCCGTCTGACCCGCCTGGGGCGGCATCTCCACGGGGCAGCCGGTGGTGGCGCGCTTCGCGGTGAAGCCGACCTCCTCCATCCTCACCCCGCGCCTCACCGTGGATCGCCAGGGCCATGAGACGGAGCTGGTGACCAAGGGCCGCCACGACCCCTGCGTCGGCCTGCGCGCCGTCCCCGTGGGGGAAGCGATGCTGGCCTGCGTGCTGGCCGACCACCTGCTGCGCCACCGCGCGCAGAACCCGCACGCCCCCGACCGCGCCCGCCTGCCGCGCAACTGAGCGGCGGGGGGAGCCAGGCGCCGGAGCCGCCCGGCGGCAACCGGAGCGGGTGCCCTCCTCCGCGGAGCGCAGCGGGCTCCGCAACCTCCCGAGGAGCCACCATGTCGCACCATGCCGCGCAGGCCCAGGAGATGGAGGGCGACACGCTCGTCCTCCGTTCCTACTCCACCGAGGGCGAGGACCTCCTCGTCAAGCGCCTCTTCGACGCGGTCATCTTCCGCGACCCGCAGAGGACCGGCCGCTACCTCGACCTGGGTGCCTTCCGGGCGCGCCTGCACTCCAACACCTACCGCTTCTACCTCCTGGGCTGGCGCGGCGTCTGCGTCGAGCCGAATCCCGCGCTGATGGAAGATTTCCGCACGCACCGGCCGGAGGACGAGGTGTTCAACATCGGGGTCTCGGACCGCTCGGGGATGCTGCAGTACCACCGCTTCGAGCCGTCCTACCTGAACGGGTTCTTCGGCCAGGAGTGGGTCGACTACCACGTGTCCGGCAAGTCCGGCGGCGCGACCTTTCTCGGCACCGAGCCGGTCGAGTGCCTGGAGATCAACCAGTTCCTGCAGACCCATGTCGGGGTGGCGCCCGACTTCCTCGACATCGACGTCGAGATGCTGGACGAGCGCATCCTGCGCGCCTGGGACTGGGACCGTTTCCGCCCCAAGGTCGTCTGCGCGGAGATCCAGACGATGACCATGGAAGACATGCTGGACCATCCCATCGCGCAGCTGCTCAAGGCGAAGGGCTACAGCGCCATGTCCCGCGGCTGGCAGAGCACCGTCTTCGCCGCCAACGAGTGCCTCGGCCCCTAGGACGGCGGTGACCTCTCGCGCCCGGACCAAGGGTAGCGGGGGCTGGCTCACTTCCCTCTGGCAGGCGGCGTCCCGTTCTGCGATCGCCGAAACAGCAGCACGCCCAGGACGAGCCAGAACGCGCCGCCGGCCATGCCCACCAGGATCATCCACGACAGCCGCGCCGCGGTCGCGGGTTGACCGGTGTCGTGGTCGCGGACCGGCACGCCGAAGCCGAAATGCGCGATCGCCAGGGCGCCGACCAGCGCGACGGTCAGCAGGCCCATCAGGACCCAGCCGCAGGCGATGAACCGTCTCAGCCGGCGCGAGCGGAGAAAGCGCATCCACAGCGGGAGGAGCGTCTGCGACATCGAATTCGCGGCCTCGAAGGTGTGACACCGGAACGATCGCCCGCAACATGCTCCGATGCTCCGCCAGCGTCATCATCCCGCAGGGAACCAGCGCCGCCATCCCGGCGGCATGCTCTGCCCGTCCGGGCGTCCCGCTCGTGGGATCGGCGGCTGCCGGCTCCGGAGCGGTCGGCGGCCCGCCACCGAAACGTCATCGCGCGGCAGCTCGCCTCACATTCTCGTGTAATGACCGACCACAGCACTCGGGATTAACCAGGGGCCAACCTCCAGGAAGCCTCCTCGCATGCCGTTCGCGGACCCCCGGCCCGACCCGGCCATGCTCTCGGAATTCGTGGCCCTGGCCGGCCGCGACGCCTGGGAACGCCGCCTGTCCGCGCTGCACGAGAGCAGCCGCCCGCGCAGCCTCGGTGCCCGCGCCGTGCAGCAGCGCCACGCCCTGGAACTCGCCCTGGCCCGCCTGACCGCCCCGGCGGCCGAGCCGCAGCCGGGCGCCGGCCGCATGGAGCGCCTCGCCCTGGGCTTCGCCGCCGAAGCGCTGCGCGTGGCCGCCGAGCTGCCCGCCCCGGCGCGCGAGAAGCTGCGCGACCGCCTCGCCGCCGCGCTGCTGGGCGAGAGCAGCCTGTGCTCCCTGTTCCATCTCCTCCGCGTCGCGGCGCTGCAGCGGGACCGCGGCTTCGCGGTGCACTTCGCCGGGCTGCGCGACGATGCCCCCTTCGACCTGCTGATCGAGCGCGAGGGCGCCAGCGCCGAGGTCGCCTGCGAGACCGTGTCCGCCGAGGAAGGCCGCCACGTCCACCGCCAGGGCTGGTGCGCCCTGGTGGACCGCGTGAACCCCGAGCTGCACACCTGGCTGTCCGCCCATCCCGGCCGCTACGTGCTGAAAATGACCCTGCCCGACGGCCTGCGCGACGCCGGCCAGGTGGCCGGGCTGCACCGCCGCATCGCCGCCCTGCTGGCCACCCGCGGCCGCCAGGATGCCGGGCCGGACGCCGTGCTGAAGCTGGACCCGCTGCTGCTGGCCGGCGCCCAGGCCACCCTGCCGGCCAGCCTGCGAGCCCAGTTCGGTCCCGACGCGCACCTCGCCGTGGCCGGGCAGCCCGGCGGCGGCAGCGTGTTCGTGATCGCCGCGCAGTCCGGGCGGGAGAACGACATCTCCGCCGCCGCCTGCCGCCGCCTGTCCCTGGCCGCCCAGGCGCGGCTGGACGGCGCCCGCCCCGGCCTGCTGGCGATGTTCCTGGAGGACATCGACCGCGCGGAATGGCGCGGGCTGCGCGAGCGGCTGGAGCTGGAAGGCACGGTGCGCCGCTTCCTGACCCGCCCCGAGGCCAAGCGCGTGGTGGCGGTGTCCTGCGCGTCCCGCATGGAGCTGTTCGACGTTCCCGCCCCCGACGGCGTGGCGGAGGGCGAGCTGCGCTTCCGCAACCCGTCCCACCCCCAGGCCAAGCTGGCGGCCCTGCTGCCGGCGGTCGCGTCCTCCCTGTGAGGGCCGGCCCGGCGGTCGTTCACGTTCCGTTAACCAGGGCTCGCCCGGGCCTGAGTCGCGCTTGGCAGCCGCTCCGCCGGTCACCAAATACTGCCGGCTGTAACCAGGGGTGACGGACATGACGGAGGCGGAGCTGGAACGGATCAGCCAGGAAGTCGACCGGCTGATCAACGACCCCGAGGTGCTGATGGACCCCGATCGCGTGTGGAGCCTGCTGGACCGCGTTTCGGCCCCCGAGCCGGAAACGCCGCCGTCCGCCGTGATCGCCCAGGCCGCCAGCGGCCTGCTGTCGCCGCCGGTCGCCACCCTGGCCTGACCCGCCGGGGCCGCACCCGCGAGGATGCGGCCACCCCGTCTATTCCCCGTCCGGTTCGTCCGAGTGGAACCCGAGCGTCGCGCCGGCTTTTCATCCCCGCCGTCGGAA
>JAVKLG010000086.1:0-11535 GCA_034783915.1 Agapornis pullarius | reverse complement strand
ACAGATACTTTGGTGAAAGGCTTTTTGACAGAAACCATGGTCTTGTTAAAATGGCTCCTTTAAATAAAAGGAAGACTCCTCTCAGTTCTTCTGGTAACTCAGAAATATATCAGGTCCTTCATATTATTTTAGCACCATTATTATTTTAGCTCTCTTCTATCAGTAAACGAGCTGTTCTGGATCCTACTTTTACTAGAGTACACTACATTCTTAAATGGAAAACCAGCAGAAATGGAAGGACTATGAGCAGAAATTGTCACAAAATATATGACAAGAACCTTTACCAAGAAACAGATGTGAAATCAGCAAAGCTATGAACTCCAGCTTCTGAGAGACTAAATCTAACACTTGGCTGGCTTAACTGATCAAGCCAGTCAGTAATGTTAAACATGACAGGCCACAAAAGCAGACAGTTGACCTTAGTGTGTTAAACCTTGCTTGGGATATCTACTAACCAGTTGCAAGCACAAAAGTTACTACAGTAAGTGCAACGTAAGCCAGCAACATGCGTAATTTAAACTAATTCTTTAATATGGCTTCTAGTCCTTATGTTCAGAAAGATGTTACTAGTACAGTGTTTTTCCTGCCTCTGCAGACATCAATGCTTCTACCTTGCCCAAGCACAAACCTATCAAAATTTAGCCACTGCCTCAGCAACATGGGATGTGAGAAGCCCAAATCCAGTTCCTTGAATACTCAAAGGAGTCCAGTTGTCCCACTTGATCAACAGACTTCTTGGCTCACCAGGCTACAAGGTGTGCAGGGAGGAGAGGCTTCATCTGGTTGAAGCCCAACCCTGTACTCACTTGATGAGGAGGAAGGCAAGTGTGAGGCTCCCTCTGTGGATCTAGTGCATTCCCTGAGGGAAAAGTTGTTTTCCAGACCTTCACTTTAGCCAAAATGCTGACTGTAGGTGCTTCAAAACTGTTTTACACTCTAGTGACACAGAAAATAAGTAAGCCTTTCCTCCTCTGGCTCATAAACGCAAGGGAAGGCTAATGTAAGGTTGGCTGAGACTTCACAGAAGTTGAATAAGGCGGCAAGAGAGGGAACAGTGACAGGAGCACAGCACATGATGCACATGGTGCACATCTCTTACAATGTGAGAAATATATTGCCCCCATGGTCGGTAATGGACATGAACAGAAAGTGTGAAAAGCAGTGTGGGACAGTGTTTTCCTAGTGGCTGCTCCATCATCAACTGAGAGAGTTGGACTAGTTTAGCCTGGAGAAGACTCCTGGGAGACCTCAGAGCAGCTTCCACTACTTAAAGTGAGCCTACAAGAAGTCCTGAGAGGGGCTTTTTACAAGGGTGTGTAGGGATAGGACAAAGGGAAATGGCTTTAAACTGAAAGAGGGTGGATTAAGATTAGATATTAGGAAGAAGTTCTGTACTGTGAGGGTGGTGAGACACCAGGGTTACTCAGCTGAATAAAAACTGATACATACATACATATATAAAAAACATGCATGTATCTGCAATTGAGCATCTTAAGGTGGATTTGAACAATTATCCTCTATTCCATCAGTAACTACAATCTTTTAATTCCTCAAATTTCCTCCTTTAATTCTTATAAATTCTGACCTCTTTTTGTGCTTTCAAACCTTCAGAACTGTTGTAGATAAAATAAAAACAGATAAATTTTACATAGGCAGGATTGAGTTAAACAAAACTCAGTGAAGTCTTTGAAATCTTTCTGAAACCGGTGGTTCATTCATTAACATAGAGCACTGGGAATCTATGTCCAGAACTAAAAGGCAGGTCTGTTGGGTATGCACGGAACAGGAAAAATCCTTATCTTCTAAGTGTTGCCTGCTGGGTTTTAAGACAACTCTGAGCAGCAGAAGGCAGAGCCATGTTTATTTCTGAACAGAAAGCACTGTCACTGCCTGGTCATCGAACACCACCACATTCTCAAGTACAAAGGTGCCATTTGAATCACGTTTTCTTAAGTACAGGGGAAAATACTAACATGTGCTAATCCAAGAACATGGAGGGGGGTAGTTATTTGTTTTTAATTTGCAAAGCAGAGTGAGGTCTAAGGCAAACCTGATTTAGTTCACTGCACACATTAACAAACTTCACAGGCTTGGTCAGGGGGATCAACCTCACCCAAAGGATAAAGATTCTCAATCCCTCTGGGCAGCTTAAATGAAATAATCTTATAATCAATCATTTTTAGGAAAGGACAAGAATAAATCTCCACTGACTTCTATCTAAAATGAATAATCACTTTACAGCTTGTCCTGAAACAAGAGATTTTAAAGCTGATTCAGAATGACATCTTATAATGTTTAATGTCCCTCCTCATTCTATTGATGAGGTGACAATATCCTTGACTGCACACATACAGCAGTGCTTGAGGGTATTCAGAGTAGCCATGATCTAAACTCAAAAACCAAGAGGGAAAGTCAGTGAAATGTTTCTTTTGTCACTGAGTTGGGGAGTACATTTACTGTCTTCTTGCCTAATAAGCAAATCAATGATTGGAGGCCAGGAAGCCCCCAAAAGCCCATCTCCAGCATCCTGAGACACAGCAGAGACCCTCCCGCTGTTCTGAATACAAAGCTATCCTCAGGAAACAGTGGCTCATCTGCAGTTAGTGCTTCTAGTAACACTGCTGGAGTGCCAAAGTCCTACAATGAAATGGATTTTGAATGCTCAGCTCAATACACCACAGATCTTCCCCATTTTCAAACAGTGCCAGGCAGATTGCTGTGACCTGAACTCCTGATGCTCAAACCTCAGCACAGAAGCCTTGGAAAGGCCCTGGAAAGACAGACTCATCTCCAAAGCTGAAGTACATTGGTTCTGCCTGAATAGCCATTTTTTTCTGTCTCAAAGATGCTTGATCCCACATGAACACCCCTCCTGAATGTATGAAATGTGGAGGGTAGCCTTTTATCTGTTTTGACATTTTCACACAGCTCTACAAATTATCTTCTACCTCCACAGGATAAGAGTGGCAGGACAATCAGTGTGCTGTCAGCCTGGGCCTGATACCCATTGAGACAGATGCACTGCCATTCAGATTCCTCCATCACCATACAGAAATACCATCCCTCGGAAACCTCAGAAACCACTGCAGTGCTCTTCTGTTTCCAAATTACAGGATAAATTAAAAGATAGCGATTAATATTTCATAACAGTAACTGGGCGTCCAAGAGAGATAAAATAAAATGAGATAGGACACGAGGTAGAATTAATAATGTATTGGAAATAAATAAAATAAATTGCCTACAAGGACACAGAGGTTTGAAAGTAAGGTCTGTAATTCTTGTTCAATAATGTTAATGAAAATTGTCATACTTGATGAAAATTACTATCATGTCAAGTAGTTATTCCAAGATAGCTTTTCCTCCAGCAGCCTTCCTTTCCCATTTTACCTCTAAGTTTTCAATCCTCTTGGAAGGATTGAGCCATGAGCTCTGTTTCTGTCTAGCTTGTGAACTCCACGTAGCTGCTACTGTGCTGTTGGGGTTACGGCACTTCATTTGGAAATCAGTGAGACCTGAACCACTCTTGCAGTTTTACTTCAAAATGGGTTAAGCTAGAGGTGAAGAAAGTCTTTAGGATTTTCTTAGCTACAAACCAGACACGGCGCATAACACTGCCTAATGTTAAAAACTGTATTTTCGGGGCGAGTAACAGAGTCTGGTGGTAACAGAGAAAGGTTGCAGAAGATTGCTGACCTGCATCGGCCAGCTTTGGAGAAGAGCAAAACTCATCTTTAACTCCTGCCATGCCTGAGAAAAACAGGGCCAGCACTGTCCTTTGGCTGCTGTGTAGTACACATGGCTGTGAGCCTGCCTCCCTCATGTAACGGTATCTCCAAATAATGAGCATCTCAGCTCATGTGATAAGAGTGTGTCTTCCTCTAGTGCCTTTCAGCCCTCAATTCATTCCCCACTGACTACTTTCATATTTTACATAACAGTAAGCTACACATAAAATAATCATGAATACAAAAGGCCCTAACTATCTCAACATGCTCAAATTGTGTTTAGTAAATGATTTTAAACCTTCACATGTAACTTATCTATAACTTCATTTTCATCAGACTTTATAATGAAATACAGTTTTTAAGAAAAGAAAGAGACAACTTGTCAAAATACACCCATAATAGTAATAAAACCCACTTTGTTTTCTGGAGCTTGAAACTATTAGACTAAACTGAGGTAATCAGATTTACCTTTTCTTTAAGTATACTGTTCTAGAAGACAAACTGTGCCTTACTACAGAGCTCCTGTGTTAAGGCAAAATTAAAGGGTGAGAAGAACTGCCAGGGAAAGGTAACTTCTTTTGGCATCCCCCACATGGCCTTGAGTGCTCTCAAGGCTGTGTTCTCCTGATGAAACTCAGCATCCCTGTGTGGTCCTGGGGGGAGCCTTAGCTACCATGTCAGAGAGGTATACTATGAGATGTCAGAGAGGTATAGGGGGGAGCCCTTGGTTGGGCAATCAGCAGCAACATCTAGTCTGAACCCCCTCCCACATAAGGGAACGTCTGGCTTCTTTAGACTGGAACTTCTTCCCCCTATGACCATGACCTGGATCATCACTAGAAGTTTCCTTTCCTACACCTAAATGTACATCAGGACTTCCTTGTCATTGCACACCTCTTTTCATCTTTTCTTCATTTCCTCTCCTTGTTACCTTTTGCAAGAGCCAGAAGAGAGGCCAGGACTCCTTTGCCTCTACATTATGCAAGAATTGGGGAATTTGGGTTAAAAAATAAGCCTGCAAAACCCACTACACAAACATATTTTTAAAGCAATGGCGCCATTGTATTCCTGCTTAAAAATGCATTTGCCAGAGAGATCATTCTTATTTTGCATGCAGAAAGCAATACCCTGATCACCAGTGGGAGGGCAGAGAGCCTTGCGAGACCAGAGAGGCAAGGACAAGCCTGTCTTCCACGGGTAAAGGCTCAGTGCAAATATTCAGCAAAGGAAATCTGTAACTCACCGACTTTGTCCAACAGACAGGAAGTGGCACTGGAGCTTCAGAAAGACATGATGCAATGAAAACTGGGAACGCTGACAGCATCTGATTAATGTCTAGGGGAAAAGGTCTTCAGGGTGAGGCACCAGCCTTGAGGAAACATTTGAGTTGTGGCTCAAGTACAACCGGGATAACCTGTTCATCCCTCGGGAATGATAAATTGGAGTTGCCTAAAATCCAGGGTTCCTGAGCACAGACGGCAAATTCTGCTTTGGTGAGATCTTCTAGCAGAAGGTTTCAACTAACAAACTCCTGAATGTCTCTCAAATGGAGGAATACTGACATGGGATTAATAGTCAATAAACTCTGACCAAGGGGAAAAAAGTTCCCATTGCCTATCAGGTCTTCCATATCGGCATTTCACTCTTTGTCCCCACCTTCTCCACAACCTTCCTCTTCCCTTTTCCTGCAAAGTTCTGTCTGTTTAAAACCGCTGCTGATGAGTAGGGCAGTATCACTCACTGAGCCCTCTGGAGTTCAGTTCTATTTCTCAGATTTCCTGTTGGGTGCTTCACGCAGCATCACTTACTTTCTTCCACACTTGTAGGCTGGAATCAATTGAGACTGAACTTTTCTCTACCCAGAACTGCCCAGCAAGAAGCTGACGTTTTAATTTATGGAAGATAATTTTGTTGTTTTATAGGTCTCAATACAGATGCACAGTGAAACCCAAGCAACTATTCCCACTCGCCCATTTTTCACAAGCAGCCATACTAGACCATTCCCACCCAATTATTAGTTTGTAAACAAGTAATGGAGAGATGAGCATTGCTATACTCAAGATGAATATGAAAGGGAAAAAAAAACACCCAGTAACAAGTGTAGCTACACTGATATTGCCTTCAGTAACTAGCAGAAGCTATCAGCATTCAGCAAATAACTGATACTTATCTAGGCAGCCAAATTTCCCTGAGGCTGCTCTTTTTGTTCCTCAGAGGCTTCAGGAACAGAGACTTTCCCAAGAGCAGGAATTCTGGCCACAGCTGTCTCCTTCAAGCTTTCTGTTTCTTTCCCTCACCTCATCCACAGCAATGTGTCTCTTTCCCTAACTGATGTTAATTAAAAACTTGGGAAACATTCTGACATCATCAAAGTGGCCGATTAGGCAGGTGGATAATTCAGTGCCATGAAAACTTTAATCAGGAAATAAGCTTTTTTGCAGGGGGTTCTGTGTTTCTTCAGCTTAAGAACTACCTTCCTTTTGTGTTCCTTTCATTGACTGTTCCCTTCTGCATAGCTTCCAGCCAGTCGCTCCTGTCCCTTGCCCCATCTATGAGCCTTTGGGACTGCAGGGTGAGCCAAATGGTAGAAAGTTTATTGTGAGTTCAAAAACAACAAGGTTGGACGGCAGTTTTAAATTGCTACTTGTCAATCTGTATTCTTGCAGGGGCCCAGTTTGCAGAGTGCAACATCCCAAGGCACTTCCACCTGCCTGGTTACCATCAAAGAACGGGTTCAGGAACAGTAATAAGACTACTGTAAAGTAGTATGGTATTATCACAAATATTCTGTTCACTTCCCCTTCTTGGAGAAACTGCGTTAGAAACAGACACATGTTCAAGGATGAACAATGAAAATTATCACAGGCACAGGAGGACTTTTGCTATTTAGTTTACAGGGGAGTTATATCAGACTATAAACTAAAGAAAGGCTGCTCTTTCCCAAACCTCAATATTATGTTACTGGGGAACTTACCCTTTATGAAAAGCTCATACCCGCCTCTCCAGCATCCGAACCCACCTATGTTGCATAAGTCATTTGATTGCTTTGACTTAGTACAGCAACTGCTGTGTGCCTGCATGTTAGCAATTTGGGGACTGATTTTTATCTTGAGCCTGATATAAAAGAGACACAGGGGGTGTATCTCTAACATAATGCACACAGATGTACCTGCCTCTCCCCCAGTACATTATTCAGTGGCAAGTGCATTATAATGGAAATGTTTGTATTTTCTAGTTATAGAATACTGCCCATTACATTAAAAAAATTTGGCACCATTCTTACCTTTACTCTGTACTTCATTTAGCCAAGAAAATGCACATACGTACAAACACATTTTATCACACAAAGACACTAATAAACACACACAGAATGTTTGTCAAACTTCAGATTAACATAAAAACATCATCATGCAAGTACCTGATTCTGCCAACCCACTGGCACATCCTCCACATCTTTAAGCGTCCTGCCTAAAGAGGCATAGCAAAAGCGTACATTAGTGGGAAGGAATAGGTGAAAATACACTACAGATTACACAAGCAGAAACAGAAGAGACAGCAGATACCACAGTGAAAACCTTGCTGACAGCCCAGGGAATCATCCACTTAAATTATACTTAAAAATTAATCATCAAGTACTGATAAACTAAGGGCAGAATTGCCTTCTTAGAGAGGAGACATCTCACACACACTGTGGTTGGTCTCTGCTAGACGTAAGAAACTTACAACAGCTTCCTTGAGTGAATTCCCACTTTAGAATAGAGGATTAAACAACAATTACACAGCAGGCTTACAAATATACACCTCTGTTAATGTATTTTGTACAAGCAATCAGTATCAGTTGCCTGCATATGAAGAAAACACTCAAAATATTTTCCAAAACCTCTGCAAGCAGTGGCAACCTAAAGAGAACGCAGCTGTGGTGCATACAGAAGATGAGGAGTGCTGCCAAGTTCTCTAACCTAGGCTTTTACAAAGGCCTGACTGGATGTTAGTGACTTTTAGGTTTAAAACCATCCTTTTGCAAAAAGGTGTAGCTTTAATTACAGACTAACAACACCTGTATTTGGACACTAACCTCTTCTTAGGAAAGGCTCTTACTTAGACATTAGGTTGGCTGTTGTGGCTGTAAAACAGCATCAGCTCCTAGGTGAGCAGCATACAAACCCTGGATGGTAGAGAACTTCAAGAGGTTTTGCACCTCAGCTGCAACAGCTTCTCTTCTAAGCAGTTTTCTCTTTAAACAAGGTGACAGAGGAGTGACTATATTAATTTCATTACATTATGTGACAGTCATAATGAAGAGCATGAGTTTAGTGAAAGGGCACACAGCTTCTCCATGGTATGGCAGCAGAGGATGACAGAAATGGAACCTAGACACTATTTTCACACTTCTGCAAACAATACAAAATGTTTTCACTTGGGAGGTAAATGCTGAAAGCTAATGCAGAGAGGATATTTAGCCTTTCTCTGCTCCACTAGAAGCACACTTTCTCTGTGTGCTGCTGTCATCATCTACATTTCTGAAGGGTGAAACAGAAGCAAGAGGAAATAAATTGAATGTCATAATTATGAATTAGTTACATTTGAAGGCATCAGTCTAGAAAATGAGCTTTTAGGGAATGGAGTGGGAAGGGACAGTATAGCTCTAGGTGAGCTCAGACTTCTGGTTTACAGGACAACAGCAAATACAACAGGTCAATTTATTAATTCTGAAACATCTATGATGCTGCTCAGCACTCACATGAAAACTGCTTTGTGGAAAAGGCAGAGACAGAGAGGGGAGTATCCCACCAAGGAATAAAATCTTGTCATTTGCACTGAGAAGGTTAGCTCATGGGGGGTGAATGCATGGCCAGATCAAGGCTTGCCTTCCATTCAGTCCACACTGGTATTTACAGGAGCCAGGTGAGATGTTACAGTGAAAGCTTCTGTGGAAAATTCCATAGGTCTAAAACAGCTAATTTGACTGAGGTTTGTGTGATAAAAATGTTGATCATTGTCACTCAGAAAACTGTTTCACTTTAGGGCTGCTTGCCAGGTGCCATCAGATCCAGATAAAGTTCTTAAGAAGTTACTACAGATATTGTGCTATTGTGTCAGCAAGCAGTTAAGGGAAAACAGCAATGTAAAATGAGATCTATTAAAACACCCTGTAGTGTAAATAAGGGCAAGGAAGAAGTTACAAAATCATACAACTCTACAGAAAATGTCATATTGGTGGTTTCACTGTTTTATGCACTAGTTGGCATGAGTGCAGGAATATCTATGACAAGCAAAAAGGAATATATTTAGCCACCTTTGTCTGAAATATATGGGTCCCCACCAGGACTGCTTTGCTTTATAGGTCTTGGTGTACTAGGACCACATCTCAGACCTGTGAAACATGGTTCTGTCAAAGCATGCTATGATTAGTTGAGTAAGGAATTGGGAGTATTTCATACACGTTGCAGCTGGAGTCAATTCTTCATTAGAACAAAGCTCATAATTCTTGCATGTACACCTATTGTCAGAATTCAGCCTCAAAATATAATGAATATCAAGTCTGAATGCTAATCAGCAAGAGTCTGAGCCCCTGATGATTTGAAAGGGTATAGGACATAAAAGAAACACAAACAATGAATGTTACACTAACAGGGTTTCACCTGGTTTCTTTGTTTTGTTTTGGGGGTTTGTGGGGTTTTTTAGCTCTGAAAGCATTTTAAAATTAAAAGAACAGCCACAGCTTTATAGCCTGATCTCACACCTCAGAAAGTTCTTTGTAGCTGACAATGAAAAAAATGCAACTTTCTTTATCACCATCCCACAAACCAGATCATTTCATGTATTCTGCAGAGGAATTCAAACCCAAAGCCCAGAGTTTTAAATCACTTTAAAATATTAGCTTTTATAAGGGAGTCTGGAGTAGAATCTTCAAATGCAGAAGCCAGTGGCCTTGGCAGCAGTTTATTCATGTCCCACTTTTTGTAGGTTCTGTGCTCTTTATTGACAAAGTGCAACCAGACATGTGCAGGACTTTTAACTTGGCTATTGCTGTGGGAGCTCAGCGAGAACTCTCAGTTAGAAAGTCTGGGGTCAGCAACTGACTTGGGACCAGTTCTGGTATGCAGCCTTGGAGGAGACACTGTAATTACAGCTGATGCGGCAATCTGGAGACAGTGTTTTCTTTTCTATCTTGCCAAAGTAATGCAAGAATTAATTAAAGGTTGAAAACAGTAGGAGATCCTGAGGCTGACTATCCTATGGAAGCACTAATGATTTATCTTCTCTCTTTTTGACCATAAGCACACAGGCAGTTAGATGTTTTTCCAGGAAAGCCTGATCTTGTCAGAACAAGCAGCTCAAGCTCTTCCTTATCACCCCGTGTCATGGCTTTCAGTATAAAGCAAAACTAGCTGTCCTGCAACTGTTTCCTTGATTCTTCTCCCTGCGCTAGATAATGTATGTAAATTTATCCCTTCATTCTTTAAAAATGATTTGCTCAATAGTCTTCCAATTTCTATTGTCAGAGTTCATTTCCTAATGTAGAATTAACTGGTTAGTGAGTTTAGATACACATTTTATCTCCCATAGTAAAGCATTTCCAGTGTGCAGAAGGTATGGCCACAGAAACTGTCTGGAGGCTGATCTACTCAAATGTCAGTAAGGTGAAATAAAAGAAATGTCACTTCTTGCTCTGTGATGGCTGCAAGCCATAAAAGCAAGCAGGAATGCCAGGGTGATGGCAAAGGTGTGCGGCATTTGTGTGAGCAAAGTCGAAAATTCTGGATCTGGGAAGTGGCTCCAGCTTGGTGTATCTACTGTTAGTCTGCTGCCATCTCTAGATCTATAGGTGGTTATCAGGACTGAACTGGGAAAAGGCTAGCCCAAGGTTCACTCTTGTACCGTTTCACTCCTGAGAAATTGCCAAAGGCCATTTGTCCATAATTACACCTCAAGACGTTTCTTCTCACCCCAGCGCTTCAGACATGACTCTAATACTGCTGGATTTAGGACAAAATACCCTAGCATTTCAAACTGATAAAGATAAAAATCAAATGAATGTCATCTGCGTAAATGGTTGTCCCTTACTTAAATTTTGCCTGATAGCAAATTGCTGATGTGCTTGTTAGTTCTGAACCTAACCAGCCTAAAAACAAAGCACTTAGGAGAAGGATCACCTGATACAATTTCTGGGATCTGCGGTTCAGTGACCTTGGCAGTCTCCTTCAGTCTTGTATTATTTCCAGGTCTCTGCAAACAGCTTTTTGATTGTTACTAACCATCTTCTGCATTTCTAAGTAAGCTATTATATGTTGTTGGGTTATTTTATTATCCTAAGTTTTCATAATACTGGGTTTGGTGCCAAAAAGCAGAGACCAGTCAATTATGTTGCCTGCTGAGCTTGAGAAATAAGCTATTTATACCCCTTTCCAAACATAATTTTGCTTTTCTTGGAGTATAGTTTATTTAGTGTCACAAGTTCCCTAAAGTGGGTGGAGTCAAGACATCATGGCCTTCCTTCCAGCCTTTCTAACCCTGCCAATTTTTTCCCAACTGTTTCCCAGCCCAACAATTCTGCCTTTATGCTTAGGGTCTCCACAGCTTGTCTTGTTAGGTGTTAGGCCTTCCTTTCTTCCTTCCTCCAGAAATAGTTTTTCCTGAGTCATTCAGCCAGCCCTAACCTTGGCTTTTCTCTTTCCAGGTAAACCAGAAGATCTTAAATGCCTGACTGATTTAGCTGGGAGACTGAAGAGAATTAGTTTTCCTACTCCACACTAAATAACACTTAGATACCTTTCTGTAAAAAGGTCACTATTTTTGGAGTGCCTAT
>JAVKLG010000085.1:0-11615 GCA_034783915.1 Agapornis pullarius | reverse complement strand
TGCCGGACCAGAACGGCTACGAGGTGGAGAAGGTGCTCCGCCCCTACGAGTTCGTGTTCCCGTCCCTGCAGCTCCTCCGCGAGGCCTGGGTGAAGCGCACCAAGTCCGAGGTGAACTGGACCCCGGAGAACCGCCAGGAGCCGCTGCCCGCGCCGGTCTCGGAGGTTCCCGACCCGTTCTGAAAATGAGTGCCGCCCGGCTCAGGTCGGGCGAGCATGTCCCGCCAATCAGGGGAGGCCGGATGTGGCCAAGCTTAGTCTCGTGAACTGCAACGGGGAGGGGCGGAAGTCCGACCCCACCAAGCGTCAGCTGTCGCTCTACATGACCGACCACGAACTCGACCTCATGCAGCGCTGGGGCTACCGCACGCTGCAGCAGGGCTCCGGGCACCGCGCCCGGCTCCAGTGGAACGAGCGGCGGCGCTGGTTCGAGATCACGCACGAGCTCGGCGAGGACGGCGCCTCGATCACCCTGGCGACCGGCCTGCAGGATCACCGCGTCATGCTGCGCTTCGGCGCCCGCGGCGAGGCCCTGGGCGACCTGCCGAACTTCAACGTCGCCGAGGTCGACCTAACCCGCGTGAACGGAGTGGTGGTCGTCGAGCTGCCGGTCGTCAACGACCTTCCCGTGCCCGACTACAAGACGGTGCGCGGCCACCCCCTCGACGCCTGGCAGCGGGCCGAGCTCGACTTCGTCCGCCGCTGGGCCCTCAACGGGGCGTGGCCGCTCTTCCCGCGGCACCTCCTGAAGCACCTCCCGGCGGATGCTAGGGTGTTCTGCCAGCAGGGGAACTTCGAGGCCGCCCGTCAGGTCGTGGTGGCTCGACGGCAACTCGTGAGGGTTTGCTCCGGCTCGCCGCATAAAACCATTGCGGGTGCCGGAACGGCAAGCCATAACGCTTAAACCGTCGGGCTTAACCCGACGGAAAGTAAAGAGAAGCGGGTGGGTCGGGGGCGCCGCGAAGGCCTCCGGCAAAGTGGAGCCCGCCGTGGTACCGTCCTGCCACCGCGGCCCCGGCAGGAACAGGTCATAGACGCAGGGAATAGCCGGCCAGAGCGCCGGCCCAGGGGTACAACCAGTGATCTTCACTTCGCTCAACTTCGCCATCCAGCACGCCGTCATCACGTATTTCCTGATCGGTCTCGGCCTCGCGGTCGGGGCCCAGCGGGCGGCGCTGCGCGCCGGGCTGCCCTACGGCTCGGCCCACTGGTTCATCAACGCGCTCATCTGGCCCGTCACCCTGGGCATCACCGTCACCCGCTTCATCACCCGGAGAACCGCCCGTGCCTGAGACTCAGGACACCATCACCGCCTGGGCCACCGAGACCTTCGGGCCCATCGACATCCAGGCCGCCGCGATCCGCGGCAACGTCGAGATGGCGGAGCTCGGCTCGGCGATCTCGAACCACCAGGCAGCCGCGGCCATCCGCGCCGAGGCGGCGGACGTCGCGATCGTCCTCTGCCAGGTGGCCGAGGTGCTCGGCCACGACGTGGAGAAGCGGGGCCGCGAGAACATCCTCGCGGACTACGGCGTGGAGCGCGCCGACCTGCTCAAGACCTGGACGAGGGCCAACACGGCCCTCTCCACCCTCCTGCTCTGCATCAAGACCAACCAGCTGGTGGTCGGGGCGGTGGACCAGTGGCTCAACGTGCTCTTCACGGAGCTCGCCGTCCTGTGCGCTCAGACGGGCGGATACCTCTGGCCGGAGGTGGAGCGGAAGATGCGGGTGAACCGGGGCCGCACCTGGGGCCGCGACCCCAAGACGGGGCAGCGCCAGCACGTGGAGCCCGGCTCCAGCGGCGAGAGCAGCCCGGAGACGGCGTCCGAGGCCGCCGGGGTGCCCCAGGCCGACAACGCCAACGTGGTCTCCCTCGACGCCTTCCGGAGGCCTCTGCATGGCTGAGCGCGACCCCTACGCCGACGCCTTCCAGCCCGTGACGGGCTCCGAGGTCGTCCGCCTCGGAGCCCTGGGCGTCGCGCTGGTCTGCCTGGGCACGATCCTGGCGGTGCTCGGCGAGGCCGGGACCGCCCGCTCCGCCCTCTCCTGGGCGGCGCTCCTCGGCTCCTGCGGCTGCTACCTGGGCGCCGCGAGCTGCGGCCTCCGGATCGGGCGGGGCTGGTGAAGCTCCGGATGACGCCGACGCAGGCCAAGCGCCTGCAGTGGCGCTGCGTCGTGGGCGCCCACATGCTCGGCGGCCACGTCTACCCCTGGGAGGTCCACCGGCTGATCCGGCCGGTGGGCCCCCAGATGTGCACGACGAAGTCGATGTCGCTGGTCAGCCGGTTCGGCTTCTGCACCTTCGACCGCGAGAGCAAGCTCTTCCGCCTCAAGCCCGAGGGCCGGCTGGCGGCGGAGATCATCCGCAAGCACTGGCGCCGGGCCCAGGGCCTGGGCGAGCTCGGCTACATCCCATGGGAAGGATACCACCCCGATGCGCTCCCCCGAAATCCACTACCGGAGCTCCATTCACCCAAGGGGTGACGGGATCATCCTCACGTTCCACCACGTCTTCCCCGCCCAGGGGGAGAGCGGCTTCAAGGTCCACATCCCGACCAAGATGTGCAAGGACCTGATCAGCATGCTGCCCGAGGACATCGGCCGCACCGACCACGTCGAGGTGCGACGCGTCGACCTGGACTGCTTCGCCGTGAAGTACCTCCGGCCGGGCAAGCCCATCCCCTCGTTCCACATCGACATCCACGACCTGGAGCGCGGCCTTGCCCGAGCCGCGACCTAGCAGCCAGGAGCTGGTCGACGAGATGGTCCGCTTGCTCACCGAGGGCTGCCCCGAGGAGGTGCGGGCCCAGACCAAGGAGTGGCGGGCCGACATGTGGCGCGTGCTTAAACTGATGCGCGAGCGCCTTTGCCCACGCCCCAGCGGCGCCTGAGGCCTTGCCGGAGCCCGGTCACCGCGCCACGTTGAGCCCAGGCCCAGCCGGCGCGGTCGTCCGCCCTGGGCTCATAGCCGAGGCGGCCGGAGCATAGACATGACCAAGGCATTCGCGTTCGAGATCAAGGGTGACGGCAAGACCGACATCCGCGACATCATGCAGCAGATCCTGAGCGGCGAGGGCAACCCCGAGCTCGCCGGGATCGGCGAGGCCATCAAGGAGATGGTGCAGCAGTCGGGCGGCGGCCGGCGCAAGAAGGCCGCCTTCACCGTGATGAAGAACACCGCCTCCTACGTGCAGGGCGGGGGCGACACGATGCTGCGCTTCCCCCTGGGCCTCGTCCGCGACGCCGTCGACTACGTCGACCACAAGAACGGCTTGCTGTTCCACATGGCCGGCCGGTTCCAGGAGCTCGCCGAGGCGGCGCTCGAGCTGGATAAGGGCGGCCTCCGCGAGTGGATGGAGGAGAACGCCGACGACATCGAGACCCTGCTGGACCGGATCCGCGAGGAGCGCGCCGGGCAGAAGGCCGAGGCCGACGGGCTCGCCGAGATGGTCAGCAACCTCCAGTCCCAGCTCGACCAGAAGCAGGCGTTGCTCGACGGGCTGACCAACGACCTCACCCGTGAGCGGCACCTCCACGCCCAGGCGCGCGGACTGCTGGACGACGGCATGCCCGCCCACGACCTTGGCGCGAAGGAGCAGGAGGCCTGGTACGACCGCCACCGCGCCTACCAGTCCGACGCCGCCACCCTGGCCGTGGCGCCCGAGACCCTCGACGAACAGCGGCCGACGGCCGAGAGCCTCGAGGCCTGGATCCGGCAGGTGAAGGCCGGCGGCCTGCTCCTCTCCCGGGCGCAGATGCTGCAGGTGCTGCGGTACGCCCTGCAGTGGGTGGATCGAGATCCGAACTCCGCGGCGCTGAACTATGACGACCCGGGTGCCCAGGGCCACACGGGGCGGTTCACCACCAACCCGCCGCCTTCGGCCGAGGAGCAGGAGAACAAGGAGCGGATCGAGGCGTTTTACGCCGTGAACGCCTGAGGCGCCTTGCCTCCCACGTGCCCCTGAGCACTTCTCGGCTCCGTGACAACGGAGCCGAACCCATGTTGACGACCGAAGAGCCGGGCCTCCTGGAGGCCCTGAAGGAGGAGCTCGCCCGCCTCCGCCAGCCCCTGTACGGCGACACCGGCGCCCTCTCCGCCCGACCGATCGTCGATGTGGAGGGCTACTTCCGGAAGGCGCTGGAGGAGGCCGGCACCGGCACCACCCGCAAGCTGGACCGCGAGAAGCAGGTCGAGTTCCTGAAGTTCTTCGCCGCCTGCGGCCAGATGGCGACCGCCGCGGCCATGTCCGACGTGAGCTACAACGCGGTCGTGAAGCTCCAGAAGACCGACGAGACCTTCGGCGACATGGTGAAGCACGCCAAGGAAGTCTACGCCGACCTGCTGGAGGCGGAGGCCATGCGCCGAGCAGTCGAGGGCGTCGCCGTCCCGAAGTTCAACAAGGACCAGCTGCTGATGTACGTCCGGGAGTACTCGGACACGCTGCTGGCGATGCTCCTCCGGGCGGAGCGGCCGGCCAAGTACCGCGACTTCGCCGTGTCGAACGACGAGTTCCGGGGCGGCGTGCTGGTCGTCCCGAACCAGATGTCGACCGACGAGTGGGAGCAGGCGAACGGCTCGGAGGAGGGCGCGGTCGCCGGCCGGCAGGAGGCCCAGGGCGAGCCCGCGGCGCAGCCCAAGGGCGGCGCTCCGCTCCCCGGCCGGCGCGGCGTGGCCACCCCCGGGGCGCCCTCGGACCTCCCCGCCCGGCCCGCCTCCATGGGCAAGCGTTAACCCTCGGCCTCAGGAATCCGTGGGCAACCGAGCCTCGCCGCAGAAAACGACTTGCGGCGAGGGAACTCGCTGGCGCAGAACCGTGTTACAGGGACGTGCCCGCGATAAAAGCCGAAGGGGGCCGCCGGGCGCGACCCGCATAGCCAGAGGACCACCATAGCCATGTCGACGAAGGCCAAGACCCCGACCTCGTACTCCTTCCTGAACGCCGCCGGCTACACCGCCGTCACCGGCGAGATCCCCGCCCTGTGCCGCGGCGAGACTGAGCGCGACCTCGAGAAGCTGCGCCGCCAGAAGAAGCTGCCCGAGCTCGCCCAGCGCTCGCGGCTGGCCAAGGCCGCGATGTTCCTCGTCGACCAGGGCTTCAAGGTGGCGGCCCACCGCTCCACCATCAAGCGCATCGTCCTGCAGTCCGCGGACGGCATCGAGGCGTTCGCCACCAACAAGGGCGAGGCCATCATCGGCAAGAAGACGGAGCGCACGTTCCGCAACGGCCTGGAGGCGTAGCTCGGCGGCGCGGGTCACCAGATCCGCGCCCCCTACCCTTCTCCCCACCCTTGGGGCGGCGGGGCGCGGTGGGCGGCCGGGGCTTCCTCGGCTAGGCATCAACGGTCGTCCAGGCGGCCCGGCGTCAGGCTCTTCTCCGGGAGCCGCCTCGCCGGGCCGTCATTTTATGCGCCCGGCGCTTGCCCCGGGTCCGGCGGCCGGACACGTTAAAGGGGCCGGCGGCAAGCGCCGGTCCATAGCCGAGAGTCGATATGACGAAACAGACCATGGAGAGCGGGAGCCTACGTGGCCCGCCGCGTTGGCACCCGCGAGGTGTTCTGCGCCACCAGCGCCTACCTGGCTGACGATAACTACGGCTGGCACGAGCCGGGCGCCGTCCTCGGCGAGACCGAGCACGGGCCGCACCACGCCGTCCCGCTCCTGATGAGCCTCGCCTTCGCCCGCGCCTGGGCGTGGGAGCAGGAGGACGCGCGCTGGGCCGACGACAGCCGGATGGCCCTCGTCAAGAAGGACGGGACGGTGTGGCTCGAGATCGTGCCCGCGGGCTCGTTAACCCTTCCGTAAACATGACACGGGGAGGGCCTTGCCGGAGGGCGGGCCCCGCTCCACCTTCACCTCGTTCTATAGCCGAACGGAGAGCCGCTCTTGACCCACAACATCGTCGCTCAGCGCCTTCGCGCCCTGGGCATCCCCACGTTCAACCCGGAGAAGGCAGGCGCCTGCGTCCGGGTGAGCGTCAAGGGAGACTACGCCGAGCTCAAGGTGCAGACGCTGCGCTCGCAGGCCCGGGTCGCCCGCCGCGTGGTCCGCGAGGCCGCGGCGGCGCTCCAGCGGGCCGGCATCACCGCCACCGTCGCCAAGGACGGCTCGCTGCACGTGCCTATGGAGGCGCTCCATGGCGCTCGTTGACATCGAAGTCAAGTACACCACCGGCTGGGACAAGGTCGAGACCCTGTCCGTGCCAGACGACCTCGCCGCGGAGCGCAAGGTCTACGAGGCCGTGAAGGGCTACACCCGGCGTGGCTTCAAGGCCCGGGCCACCGTGAACGGCCACGTCGTCAAGTTCGTCACCAGCCGCGCCGGCCAGCCCAGCCAGCACCGCCCCTTCGCCCAGCGGCGGGGCACCTACGACAACGGGGGCGCCTGGAGCCAGACCGCCTCCATCCACCAGGCCGCCGAGTGGACCGACGCGCCTCCCCCTGGGCAGGGCGCCCAGCAGACCCTGCGCGCGAGGAGGGGTTGATGTCGATCACTCGCAACGGTATGACCTCGACCTGCTCCACTCAGCACCACGTTGAGTTCCAGGACTTCCCGGACACCGCCGAGCTCGCCCGACACATCGACAAGATGGCGCGGGGCCACGGCTGGTCGCTTGTCAACGTCCAGTACGTGCCCCGGCAGGACGACGGTCGGACGATGTTCAAGAAGCTGCAGTTCCTGATCTCCTACGAGAGGGCCAGCTGATGGCGGACAACCCCACCCCTCCCCGCAAGGTCATCGACCTCCTCCGCCGCGCCTGGGAGCCGATGGAGGTGCACGAGCTCCCGCCGGACGCGGAGCTGGAGGAGCAGCTCGTCTGGACGCCCCCGGCCAAGGCCGGGGTGCAGGCCACCCTCAGCTACCACGGCGTCATCGGCGACAACACGATCCCCGGCTACGTCGTCATCCGCGACCGCAACCAGGAGGCCGTGCACGCTTGGCGCGTGACCACGCTGCCGGATCCAGATCCACTCGGAGGACACACCTGATGAGACGCCTCGTCCTGGGTATCAGCGTCGGCACCCTGCTGACCTACCTGCTGCTCCCCTGTCCCGCCCGCGCCCAGGGGTGGGTGGGCCCCGACTGGCGCCCCAACCCCGCCGACGCCTGGATCGGCCACCGCGGCCCCAAGCTCGGCTGGGGCTGGCGGCTCCGGCCCGGCTACCTCGGCAACCCGTCCGGGGCGCCCGTGAAGGTCCGCCAGCTGCGCGAGGCCGCGCCTCCCACCTCCTGCGGCCGGCTCTTCACCGAGGTGCTGCCTAGGGGTCGCGTCCGCTGCTTCGGGGTCGACTACGGTGGCTGAGCCGGTCCGGATCAGCTGGGAGCGCGCCTGCGGCCTCCGCCCCGAGGCCGGCCAGGGCGTCCTCCTGGGCGTCGTGCCCGACCCCGAGCACCGGGCGGTCCTGGTCGTGGCGCGTAGTGACGGCAACGTCGTCACCGTGCCCTACCACGGGGCCACCCACGACGTCAAGTACACCTCCCGGAAGCGGGAGTACAACCACGAGAGGGAGACATGATCGACGGACACATGATGTGGGCCCACGAGGACGTGGTCCGGGGGAAGATGTTCGAGACCGCCGAGCAGGTCGCCCGGGAGCTCGTCGACCTCTGCATCCGCCACGACCTGCAGGGCTGGGTGGTCCACAGCGCGGCGGCGGGCCCCGGCGGCGGGCCGCTGCCCCCTGGCGGCGCCTGCCTCCTCCAGGCCTTCGACGGCCGGGTCACCATCGCCCTCCTGGGCGTCGACCACGAGACCATGCAGGGTGCCATCGCCCGGGCGACCGACGAGCGGCTGGGCGCCGGCACGGCCACCGTCGTCCACCTCAGCGGGGTCTCGGCGGCCAACATCCACGACAACGACGACAACGTCAAGCACTAGGAGAGCCAAGTGGACAGCACCAACCCAGCTCTGCCCGACGCCATGGGTCGCGTCGAGGCGAGGACCCTCGGCGTCGGCGCCGAGTTCAAGGACAATGCCGGCTACCCCTGGCGGGTGCTGGGGGGCCAGGCCTTCGGCGTCTTGGCGGAACCGATCGGCGAGCGGGCGCACGACCGCCAGCCCAAGAACTTCGCGCTCGGGGCCATGGTCTGGCCCATCCTCGTGCCCGCTCCGGGCCCCGAGGAGGCCGGTTGCGGCTGCGGCCAGCCCCACGGCGCCCCGGAGGGCGAGACGGGCCTCCCGGCCTTCTCTCGGAACTCCATCGGGGAGCCGGCGGTGGCGTGGCTGCCCACCCCGCTCCAGAAGCTCCCGCCGGGGGCCTACTTCAGCTTCGGCGCGGAGCCGGCCAGCCAGGTCCACGAGGTGACCAGCAAGAACGAACCCGAGGCGCTCCTGCCAGTGACCGTCCAGTACGGGAGGATCACGGGCGGCACGCAGGGGCTCCAGACCGCCAACGGTTCTATCAGGGTGTGGCAGCTGACTTACGCCCCCACCAGCCTGGGCGCCTTGTCCTACGGGACCCGCTTCTCGCTCTCCGACCGGCGGGTCTACGAGAAGTCGCACCGGGCCACCGACGGCTCGGCCTACTGCGCCCGGGTGGACGCGGACGGCGGTCTCCTGGACGCGGGCATGGACATGGGCCTGACCACCATCGTCCGGCCGCTGGTCAAGGGCAGCCCGCTCAGCCTGCCGCCCAAGCCGATCCCCGCCCCGGTCGAGCCCAAGGCTCGCCTACACGCGGTGCTCTACGGCAGGCGGCTCGAGCCCGACGTGCCGCCGCCCTTCACCCACCTGCTGGACCACGAGCTGGAATGGATCGAGGACCAGTCCAAGGCGGACGCCGAGATCAGCAGCAGGGACGCGGCGCGGGAGGACAGCCGGGGGTGGCGCGGGGACGAGCTCCGCGCCAAGGCCTTGGCCGACTACCACGCCTTCTGCGCCCGGGTCTACGAGGTCAAGGCAGAGCGCTGCGTCCGCCAGGGCGACCCCAACCTCGTCACCGCGGGCGGCTACCGCGGCCGGGCCCAGGTGGAGCGGGAGCTCGCCCGCCACTACGCGTCCAAGGCAGGTGTCGAATGAGCGGCTGGTTCCTGATCATCGAGCTGCTGTTGATCGTCGCCACCCTGGGCTGGCTCTGGGCCCAGGCACACGAGCTGCGGGTCCTCAGGCGGCGGGTGGAGAAGCTGGAGGCCGAGACCGCCTACCAGCGGGTCCTCCGCTCCTTCTCGCGCCTGCAGCAGGGTCGGATGGCGGGGCGATGGGGGCTGACTGGAGCTCGGCCGCCCTCCTCCTGGTGCCGGGAGCCCGAGGCCGGCACCCCCTGCGAGGACGAGGGGTGCCCCCATCACGGGCGGATCCACTACTGCACCTCCATGTCCCGCGGCGTCGCTGAGGGGGAGATCTAATGGCCTGGGAGCACCTCGCCCTGTTCACCCTCGCGGTGGGCCTCGTCGGCAACATGCTGCACGCCCACTTCCTCATCGGCCGGCTACAACATCGGGCCGACATGCTGGAGTTCTACATGGACCAGGTCATCGAGCGGCTGACGAGGGAGGCGGCCGAATGAGGGCCAACTTCTTCCCCGACCACTGCAAGGCGCTCCGGGAGCTCGGCTTCCGGCGCACCTACACCGACCGCTCCAAGACCAACGGCAAGATGGTGATCTACGAGCGGGCCCTGGGCCCAGAGGGCAGGGTGGTCGACGTGCAGCTGTGGGACGGCGGCTGCTGCCGCGCGTCGCACACGCAGAAGGGGCACGGCATCACCCACCCGACCTACTTCACGACTGTGGACGGCATGCGTCGGGCGGTGGTCTTCGAGGGCCGCCGCGACCACGTCGCCAGCACCAACTCCCTGGAATTCGACTGATGACTCAGCGTGGAACTGACGACCTGAAGGAGATCGACCGCTTCTTGCGGCTCCTAGCCTTGGCCGGCGTGGTGGGCGCCCCTCTCGCCGTCCTCGCAATCCTCGGCGTGGCCCTCCTCGGCAGCTCCCTCGCCCCGGCCCGGCCCGACCCCATCTCCCCGGAGACCTGCCTGGGCGCGGGCGGCCGGCTCCACACCAACAGCGGCAAATACAACAGCGTCGACTGCCTCCGCGCCGACGGGACGAGCGTCAAGGTGTTCATCGAGGGAGGCCGGCGTCCATGATGCCTGTCCGCGAGAACAGGATCCACTGGCGCTGCTTCCACTGCGACGCCACCTTCACCCGCGCCCAGGAGCACTGGGCGCGCCAGCACTTCGGCCGCGACGAAGGCGCCACCCCGGTCTGCCTCATCCGCTCCGCGGGCGAGGACGCCCTCCTAGACGCCCTGCGGGAGGCCGAGGGCCAGCTCGCCGGGTATCGGGCGGAGGACCAGCTGATCCTGAGGGCCATGCACAGCATGTCGGCGGACCATCAGGTGGCTCTCGTTAGGGAAGAAGAGCGCGGGTACGAGGCCGGACTGCGCGACGCGCGGCTCCCGTGGCCGTGTCCAGGGTATTCCGACGGGGATGGAATATAGCCGAGGCTATACTTGATCCCTTGTGGCACATTCTAAATCATGTGGAAGTGAGAGTCATGAAGGCAGACAACGTGAACACCAAGACGAGCGACGACCAGCCGCGGCGGCGCACGCGTGGCGACTACCACCGCTGGGCGCTTCGCCGTTCCGAAGACGGCGGGGTTGAGATCGAGGTGCTGCGGGCACGGGGAGGTGGGCAGTGGACCGGCGGCCCGGTCGAGGGAGGGGCGCTGACGAGGATCGTCCTGTCGGCGGCCGACCTCCGCCGGATGGCGGTGGAGCTGCGGGGGAACGGCAGCTCCACCTCGGCAGGCGGCTGGTCCGTGCAGCGCCTCGGCGCCTTCCTGGTCTTCTCTCGCCAGGTGCGGGGCGCCCCCGTGGCGGTCAGCGTGCACAAGGGCCTGATCCTGCCAGCGAGAGAGCAGCCCGCCGCCGTCGCGGCGGCGGGGGCCAGGAGGCGCAGCTGCGGATCGTACCACAACTACGTCCGTCAGTACGCGGAAGACGACACGCTGACCATCCTGGTGGCCGCGAGCCGGGGCAGCCGCGAGCGGCCGGACATCCAGTTCACCGCCACGGAGCCGCCGCTGGCGACCATCGTCCTGCGCCCAGCGCTGCGCGACTTCTTGGGTCGGGCGCTGCGATCGAAGGGCAGCGAGACCTCGTTCGACCTGAACGGCTGGACTGCCCGACGCAACGGACCCAACATCGTGTTCAGCGGGGACGTGGCGGACTTCGGACGGGTGGAGGTCTCGCTGAACCGCGACACGGTCGTCCGGTTCTAGGCGCCCGACCTGCTTGGGCTGCTTGAGCTGCTTCGACCTGGGATCTCGATTACTCAGCGGCTCTCGTTGAAGGGTCGTGTGCCCAGAGGAGCTTGAGGGGGCTGTCTCCGCTCCCTTGAAATCCGGGGGGGGGGCATCAAACGCCGAGGCCGAGCAGCTCCGTCTTGGCCGACGAGGGGGAAGAGAGAAGACTCCTATTAGAATAGAATTCTTCTTCTTCTTCTAGAAGCTCCCTTTTTCGGCCCTCATTAAGGGGCCGGCCGGTAAGCAGCCTCAAGTCCTCCGGCCAGCTTCAAGCAGCCCTGGGCCCCTGCGCGCCCGCGGCGGGCCGAGCCCTCCCTGGGCCCTCCCGCCGCGCGCCTCGGCCGCTCTCGGCCCTCCTAGGCCC
>JAVKLG010000084.1:0-11726 GCA_034783915.1 Agapornis pullarius | reverse complement strand
GTGTTATAAAAAGAAGTAACTTTTTAGAGGAACTAATGATCAGAAGAACAAACTAAACCACTAATAAATGTATGAAAATTCTCTGCAGAACATGCATATGCCTTAATGAAACAAATACATGAGCCATCTTTTTGTACCCTTATTCCCTTCTCTTTGGTGTTGATGTTTAACTTGATTTCTGTTAATGATAACATTCACTGTAGAATCTCAGGGCATGAGGAAACCTAGCCAGACATAGCCATCTTTTGCATTAGTACAAGCCCTCAGTGTCAGAAAGTCACAGGAACTGGAAATACTCAGATCCTATCTGAAGACAAGGCAGAAACATTAGACCAGCTCCACAACACTCAGCACTGCTGTGTAGGTTATTATCGCTTGCCTGATGCCATCAATGCTCTGATAGCCAGCAGCAGGCACATGGCTCCCACCAAGGGCAGAATCCAGCCATGCTGTCTCAAGGGACCTCTGGCAAATGTAAGCCAAGTTCCTTGCAGCTACATCCACAGTCCATGGCATTGTACAGGGAGAAAGTCTGCTCAGCCCTTTCTAACTTGGCCATGTTGGTAATGATAAGCAAAATCTTTCGCAAGAAGTTTGAAACAGATTGTTTTCTGCCATCCGTGAGCTGGATGGATCCCTTGGCTGGCAATTTAGTCAAAGCATCAGGAGCCTCTTCACTCATTTTAGTAGGCTCTGCAATAGGCTCTGTTTGCACGGTATCTGTCAGAAGAGCCTGCCAGGTGTCAAGCTATAACTAATCAGTAACTTGAAGTTTAAAAAGCCATTCCCAAACCTTTAAGGGAAATTTCTCCATCAGTGACTCGCAGTAAGAGTCTGATTTTCCAGAAGAATACTGAAGAAACATCTCTGGACACAATGCTGTCACTCATGTTAGAACAGGATACAAAAAGGCCTCAAAAATTGTGAGCAAGGGACAGGTTACAGTGACAGATTTTATGTTCTATTCATTATGTATTGCAAACATAACTCAAAACTTGGTTTTCCCCTTATGATGCCACAAAGATGAAGAAAAAAACTAAATTTCTGGGTTGGAAAACAAGCAGTTAAACATAAGGTTATTTTTGTTTGGTTTTGTTCTGGGTTGTTTCCAGGTGGGGTTTTTTTTTTTGAACAAGGCCATTCGATACAAACACTGACTGCTCAGGTGGATGATTTAAACAGCAAGTGGTTTTAAACACTCACCTTGTCTCTCCTCCCTTCTCCCCCTCAGCTTCTTTAGGTTGGTAAGTGCTCTTTTGTAATTCCCATTTTGTCAGCACTACAGTATCACTGCACTATCTGCCACGCAGAGACAAAAAATGAGTAGGAAGGAGCTGTCCAATAAAAAAGGATCTTAAGGACTGTAAATCACCATAGTATGGCATCTACAGTGGGGGTAATCATTAAAAACGTATCAATCAGTGGAAGCAGTTTCGTTAAGGGGAGAGAAAGAAATAAGAGAAAAGAACTAAAAGAGAAAGAAAATATTATGTTGAAGGTCTTGAGCACAGTGCGGCCAAATCCCTCTGAAAGCAGAGCTGGCAACACTATGAGGCGGCCCAGTGGCCCAGCCCAGCACAAATTCCTTCAGACACTGCTCCTAATTGGGATTTTCCTTTTCACTGTAAAACGAAGATGTTCATTTCACCGTTCTATTCAGAATCCTGGCTCCCACCACAAAGGACATGCTGGCATTATATTATGCACTTGCTGAAGTAGACCATCTTCAGGGCATCCATGTGCCGCTAGGCAGATGGCATATCCCTTAGTTGTTTGAATATGAAAACTCTTGGAACCCCTAAATACACCAGGAAAGCAAAGAAACAGTCAAGAGAAAATGAGAGTGCAGAAAAGATCAAAAGAGCCCAGAAAGAGGCAGTTTCAAGATCTTTTCTTAATCAACAATCCACACATGCTGGAGGACAAGCCCTGCACCACTCAGCTCTTGGTTTGTAACTGAGGATGCCTCTTGTATTATGCATTTAAGAGAATGATTGTGAAGTACTTTTGCTGTACAACCATAAAGCACCAGGACAAAACAGAAATAACTTCATGTTTGGGAACTTAGGAAGTCCCAGACAAGACCAGAGCTATAGTCACTGGCTAACAAACCAATATAGATCCTTGTGGCTCTTGATCAGCTTCATGGAAGACTTTCTCTTACACACATGAACACAATCTGTGTAGAGGTCTCCACAGATATGGACAGAAACAGTCTTCAGCAGCTAAAGCTTTTCCAGTATTTTTGGAAGACATCCCTTCCAGAGTTGTTAGTCTTACTGTAATACCCCTTGCTTTGTTCATGATCCCAGAACAGGTATCTAAAGTTTCTCACAGCTCTTCTGAAATCGGAGTGTCAACACTCTTCAACAGGAGGCATTTTCAGCTCATCTCAGCAGGAATGTAGAAAGTTCAACTTGGAAAAATATAGAGCCTGTGTTTAACACATAAAATTACAGTTTTGAAAACTTTAAAGGACTGTCCTTACAGCCACTGCAAAAGCCACAGCTCAGGAACAGAGCTGGTAACCTGAAACGTAGCTGGTGGGAAGGTGCTTGAGATTTGTTTGGATTTGCTCCCATTTTCACAGCAAGCAATTCACATTTCATTGTAATTTTGGAGAACTGGTAGTTCCTGGGGCATGGCTAATTCCTCACAAGAACAGTGTCCCAAAGAGGAAAAAAGACCATTTTCCCAAAAGAGGCTTCAGGGAACCCCACATTCCCTCATTCAGAAACAAAAACCTCTCTTCAGAGCTAGAAAACAGCAGCTCACAGCTAACTCCTGTTGAGTCTGCCCTATAGGAAGGAATGCTATGGGCATTCCTTCACTGCTGTGAAAACTCATTAGACCCCAGAGGTTTTGAAAACAATATCACAGCAGGATTTTTTAAGTGTCAAGACTGATACTGGAATGCACATCACTCATGTGTGAGCTACCAGAGCTGGTCATAGATAAACTATGGAACCACCCAAACCATAGGGTGTTCTTTATACAAATGGGTTTTGTTTGAGCTTTGCAAACCTGTAAGAGCCCCACACTGATCATCAAGACGTGGGGTTGATTAGTGACAGGTATGATTTCCCTACTGTGACAGAAGGACAAGCCGAAACCTGCAGGAAGTTCACACGGAGTCCAGCCACGTCTGCAAAACCACCGTGATAAAAACCTGCACAGACAAATGAAAGTCTGGGGAATAAACACCTCAAAATATAACATTAGAGTTGGAGAAAGACATGAGATCTGTACAGGACACCCTTGCCAAAGGAGAAAGACAGGAGGGGAAAAGATAAAAAGAGCTAACCAAACACATTACTCCCCCAGAGCATGTTGGTATAAAAGACAAACTGAAAGACTAATCAGCATGAAGGTACGTTAAGATTTGTTGTAAACAACCAGGTCAACTGAAGCAAAGAAGAACAGAGTAAAGGAGGAAGAATTAAAGTAATAAAAAGCCCACAACACAAACAGGACTGAAATCTTTAAAAGGTTTCTATCTGGAACTTTGTCGGAACTGATGCACCTTTGGATTTCACCCACCGCTAACATATTCCTATGCTGATATAGCTCACAAATTAAACTGTCATCAGAGCCATTCAGAACTTTCTATTTTTGCACTTTCCAGGCACTTCAGCTTTTCCGTAACTGTCATCTGGACAAGTCTCAGTCCTAAGTACAACAAGAGAAAAATGTGCACTGTCCGTAAATAGATCATACATGATGGCTGATCCCTTTTAGAACATTTATCTTGGAATGCTAGTGGCAAGAACAAACCACTTCACTTTTATTCTTCTGGGGTTTTATGGTCAATGCATTCCCTTTGGATAAAGGATACAGGCTTGCTAAGGACAATAACTAGCTAACAGATATATTGCCCTTCTTTTGCCCTCAAGTATAGTACGGTTCCCTGCCACGTTGCAACTGAGCACACAGTGTCTTCATATCATATGCAGCCAGTATATGCCCTCTACAAAATCCTCTATCTAAAACATCCTAAGTAACTTTATGTCAGTATTACCAAGAAATTCATCCATAAACTGGATTTTTTTTTTTTACCCTGCCCTTAACTATTTAATATGGACTGTAACTGATTTCAGGAAGAGAGAGAATAAAGCATATATATACACATATATATATAACCTTTCACAGGAGATGCAGCATATCAGACTATATATATTTTTTATTGGTTTATAAGATGATCCGAAATATCCAGTTACGAGTACACACCTAAAATCCTGTGCAGATCCAGAGCTTTTAACTTCTCCTTTCGCATTTTTAATTACAAAGCACTTATGTCTGACTATCACATAGCCAGGATTTGAAAGCTAAGAGCTTGGTTTATGTATTCATTCACTTGATCCACCTAATCCTTTGCAGTTTATTGAGATCTGACCCCTGGCAGGAGTACCATGTGTCATACCTCCAAGTCCATTTTATCAAAACATTCCAATGCAGATTTCAGATACTGTGCCTAGTATAGTATGTGTGTCTGACAGCGTTTCTTTGCAAGTGTTTTAATCAACCCTCAATACAGTCATACAAAGTGTATTTAAAAACCAAATATTTTTTTCATGTATTTTATTTTCAAAAGATATTGAAATTGCCCATTGTCTGCTTTAGCTTAAGTTTCTGCATTCTTTTAAAAGAGAATTTTCTAAAGAGACAGATGTTGTATTTGTAATATGCAGTCAAGCCAGACACGACTTTACCCAGCTTTCCACTTTGTGGAAGGAACTGACTAGGGGAAATTATTATAAAAAACAGTTACTTTACAATTACCCTCCAGAGCCAGCATGGCTGGAAAATGTGGCTCAGCAAAGTTGGCTTTCATGGTTCCATTGTCTAATCCTAAAATCAATACATAATTCATGGGATTTACACATACCATACGAACGCACACAATTTATCTCCATTTGCTGATCACCAATAAGGTTTACATATGTCAAATTACTCCTTAAATATAGCCCTGATCAATTGAGAGCCATCTCCTAGACCTCCTATAGGGCCCAGCTCATCTTGTCTCAGCAGCATCAACCCTATCAGCATCCTTCAGCAGCTTTAACTGAGACCAAGAAAGTTCTTGGGACCAGTGATGGGCACTGACAGCTTTAGCATCTGTGCACCTCACATGATGACCCTATCTTGTGGGGTTTGCACACAAGTCAGAGGAGGGATGGAGAAAAAAAGGCCAGCGTTTGCCAGATGCACCCCTTATCCTTGTCACTGAATCTTAAGCTACCAGCAAAGGTGGCAGCACCCAGAGGAATCACTCCACTGCCAGCACAAAACTGAATTTCACCACCTGCAGCAGAGGAAAAAGTAATCTGGTTTTGTCTCAGTAGCAGAAAAGCTTGTTTTTCCCCTCTCATTTTGAGATGCTCAGAGATAGCCCTGGCACTGCAGCAAAACAGTGATTTTCATTAAAGACTGATCTCAGGTCTCTAAGAATATTACAGGGCTGCGGCCCTAGCAGTCAGCTGGGAGACTGGAAAGGAAGGAGCACAATTACACCTCATTTTTGAAGATGGTGGAAAACCAAGCAGAAGCAAATGGATCTTTCTGAGCCTGCAGAGGAACTGAAATGAAAGACACACTATCAAAATATTTTCAACCTTTAGTAGCACACCCATACGCTGAACACAAAGCTACAAAATGGACTACTTAGTGACAGCAGAATCCAGACACCCTGTGCAGTGTAGAGCTGTCAAAACGTGGACAAATCGTTCCTAAGGAACTTGTTTAGCAGCTTACAAGGGGGAACAGAAGAGATTTTCTGTGATGGATATTACTGAGCCATACCTAAAACTGGTCCAATAGTGAAAATACACATTCACAGATCATTTCATCATCACTTGATTAAAACATCTTCCACTGCTTTTCTGTTCATCATTTGGCTGCTCCTATCTTTAACGGAGCCATAGGTCTTCTATCAAGAAACAAGCAAAACGAAGCAAAATCATTCCCAAACTCCAAGGCCAACATAGTGGGAAAAACAGCAGGTATTTGTGAAATCCGGTAAAAATCGGCTAACACAAAATCCCATGAGGACACACAATTCCTTTCAGTGCCTGGGGTAAGAAATGCTGTGCTTTTAAACCCAGCCTCTGTGGAGTTAGCATGTGCCCTGGCCTTTGAACAGAACGTTTCTACATTCACAACGTTCACAGCTATGGCACAAAGAAACGTAAAGACTCTTGCTGCAAAGGCTTTTAAGCTCACACAACCAGGTACTGCACAAGGAGACATAAAAGTCACTCATGACTGACTGTCACACCTTGGGAGAAAGTACAAAGGCCCACAGACTTTAAACCAATAAATGAAACAGAGACCAAACACTCAAAGCTGGGGTTTTGGTAGTGAACAGAGACCTAGCATGACCCAAAGCTTGAAGACAGCTTTCAACCACCTGCTGGATCTACTGCCTGTGCTGCAGGATTTTAAGGAATAAGTAGATTTTCTGTGAGTTCAGGAGGTCCCAACAACAGAAAAGATATAGGCTGCTTTGGTTCCTTTGCGGGAACAACTGGAGGCTTGCAGGGGTGGGCTCCTTCCTCCAAAAGGGGGAAAGCACAGCAAACAAAAGCACTGGGCATTGTGACCAGGCACTGAATCCTTAAGGACAAGGGACAGGCTTATGACCCACTTTGTAGCAGTCTACACCACACATAGCAGCAAAGCACAGGAAACCTCAGCATACATCACGCAGCCAACTCCACTCCCAGCTGCTGAGGAGCAGCTCACACAAGCCTGGCTCCCACTCCCTGCAGCTTGCCAACCAGACTCCTTCCCATTCAACAATGAGTTTGCATCAGCTCAAGGTCTCATTATTCTCCATATCCACCGAATTCATTAGAAAGTTAATTGGAAGGAGGTACCTCCCACCTGATACTGGTAAGTTAACAGGGAGACAAACACTATCAAATGCAAAGCTAGCCTTCCTAAGGCAAATGATATGACTTACTCTCAGAACCGCTTCTTGCTTTTTCTTGACTAGTAGAGGGATGCCCAGTGTTTAACTTCTGCACAAGATTAAGCTAAATCAGGCAAACTGAATGCAAACTGTCTTTTTGGCCTTCAGAAAAATAGAAACGGGGAAAAGAAAGTGCAAGAAAGTAAAATGCAAACTACATTTCTTCAAATCAGAAAAGCTGCAGCTTGGGAATCCTTGTTTCTGTTTTTCTGACTGAAAAGTTTACATACACATAAACACATATATATATATATAAAAACACACAGAGGAATAGACAGACATGCAGACATATGCATATAGAAGAGTCTCAGTCCAAGTCAGCTTCAGAAAATTTCTGTGTATATAGTTTTGGCCATATTCCTACTTCATCAGCAACTCCTGTTTAGTTGCAGTTACAGCAATCCAACTGAGCTTTTGATAACATAACTGCTTTTGTTTAGCAATCCAATGTAAATGACTTTAATAGTAGTGATTTTGGCTTTTAGTAGACAGTGCTGACACTACAGCTATCCTGGCAAGTATTTCAGTCCTAGCACATATAAGACAATACCAAAGAATAGGAAACAAAACATGTATCACAGTAGGGGAAGCTAATCTGGACTCCTTCCTGAAGCTACTTCATTCTTATTTTCTTTAATGACTTAAATATTATCATTAAATGTCTGAGGAGTGTCTCCTACTCCCTTTCATTCTGGAAGGGAATTTCGACCACACGTCTCTTGTTTGAAACTAGGAGAAGAAACAGCAGAAGTTACTCAAAATGAAGGCTAAACCAGCTGGACAGGCAGCTGCAGTTATGAGACGCCTCTGGTTTTTTTATCTTCCCTTGCACATCATCAGTAATTCAAGTTCCTCAGTGCTAGCTTACAAACGCACAGACCTGGAAGGACTAACTGAAGCAGAAAAAGAACCTGCCTGTTCTTCTGCGGGTGTCGCTGCTGGAACAACACCAGCAAGACAAGACCAGAAAACACCACCATGCATCACCTCAACGTGGCAGTATGGACACCATTCAACCACAAGACTTTGTCCTGAAAACAGAGAGAGATGTCCTGTTCTGAAGCGTCCTAGCAGCACAAACTTTATTTATGCTAGGCCTATTGTTGCAACTGCACATACCACCGAGACAGCTTCATAGAGGAAAAGGAAAATTAAAGCAGCTGAGCACAAGCAACAGCATTCCCAGGGCCCTTGGTCCTTGCAAGCTTTGCTGCAGTGGGGGCTGGCAGCAGCCCTGCCTCAAAACCTGACAAACAGCAAGAACAGCTAAAAACCAGCTGCCTATTCCAAAGACAATACAGGATGATAGAACCCACACTAGAGATGCCAAGAGACAGCTCTCAATTAGCAGAAAAACCTACTCTCTCCCTTCCCTGCAGGTCAAGAGTAAAATGTCCTGGTCTTCTTCCTCCTTCTTGCAGGCAGGTTCACATCAGGATCATTTCATAGGGCTCCTATGTAGAAGGAACTAAACCAAACCAAAGCTTAGGTCACAAGACCCACACACTTATTTTTCATACTTTTCCCAAGCAAGTAATCTAGCCCCTCTCTAGAGAGCCCTGCAAGGTGGAGAGAACTCACACACTGCTGAAATCAATTCTTTATTCAACAGATGTTTTTAAATCACACACTGAGTGCTGATTGTATGTCCTGTGCTCTTTTCTAAAAGGAGATTTGTTTTTTCCCCTTCTCCTGTTTTGTTTTTACCAAGTGGGTACAAAAAGCCCAGCTCCTTCCACTCTGATGTGACACCTGTGTACTTGTAGAAAGCTGGAAGTATCTGCTGAAAAGCTACAGAGAAAAGAAACACAGAGCAAACAAACCCAGGCTGAAACCTCATAACCATTTAAAGTTTGGGGTTGGTTGATGTTTTTCTAATTGCTCAGGCACTAAGGCTTTAGTGCAGAGGCAGATTTCTGGTGAAACTTGGTCACCATTTGAAAAAGGTTCTAGATGTTGTATCATCAAGATTTCTATAATGGGAATACTTGCTGAAGTGACAGTAAGGAATATTACAGTAGTCTCTGAAGTCAGAAAAAAGCAAGAATCAACTCCCAGACCTTCACTCACCCTCTCCCACACTCACTGGTCTCATATGCTACTTCACAGTTTATACACCTCCTTTCTTTTGATCTGCAAATTATTTCTGGTTTGAAGAACATGGTCACCAGGGTATCTCTTTACCTGCAGGCAAGATCTTGTGGTCTTGCTCTAGAGCACAAACCACAGGTGAAGGTCTCTGCTTTGCTATATTCTTGGCTGCCACTCTCAGGTGTAGCTTCTCCATACGCTGTGAGGAACCAGTGAAATCCTGTACAGAAAGAACTGAGCACACATTACAAATTGTACAATAGCTACCTGGTAATTCCCTCTTTTGGTTCTTCTCAATTACTGTTTCCTTACAGTCTGCCACTACTGTAAATGCCCATCTATTAAAAGAAAATTAAATGAGATTCATGAAATTGCTTCATGAATTTTTGTTTCTTTAAGCGTACAGTGCCATACCTTCCAGGAAGATGGAGCCACGTGCTGCACCTCATGTATTCCCTTTTGGACTTGCTGTTCACAAGATAAAGCAAGGCACCTCTTTTGGAGCAGATTATACTGCACGTTTTCCTCAGCACACTGACTAACAGAGCCTACAGTCAAATTCCAGCAGGTTTAGGATTAGAAAAATAGCACTTCCACTTATCCCAGACAAAACCAGCACACATGAACAATTTCAGTGGTTCAGACCGTATGGCCCAATTCAACTGCACAAGTACTTGCAGAATCTGGCTTTTGTTTTTTAAAGGAACACTTCAAGACTGCCAAAATACGGATGTCAAGACACAGAAAGCAAGGAACAAAGACAAAGAAAACTCAAATCACAATTTGCACCTTTACCCACCTGTAAAAATTCTGCTCTGTCAAGATATTGCCATTCTGCCACTATTATTTAAACCTGCAATATTTGATGGATTATTTCTAAAACCTCATGCTGTTATGTGTTTTGTCACACTCTGGGCTTCATTAAGATGGCGTTATACTTCCAGATCTCATGACTGCAAATAAAAACAGGAAGATGCTGTATAAACACAGAAAACAGAAAACAAATTAATATTACTGATGCTTTGATTTACATTTTAACTATTTCACATGATTTTTAGTGGCATAATACAGAATATTTGGCCAATAATTCTGTTCATATATTAAAACAATCTAGGCAAGAAACGACAGAGATTCAGAAAATTAAGGGCATTTAAAATTTTCTGTGTGTATATGTACATGTATGTGTATGTATACGTACATATATATAAATAAATATATTTAAACCCAAGGTAAATTCTGACATTAATTTCATTCTTGCTAATTTCTGCAACAGACTGCTTCATATAATGCTGACATATCCCAGATGGTAAAACAATTTAAACATTGGAAGATAAAAAATACTAGCTGTGGATTAGAAAGCCTGCATATTACATACAAATGATGTACATCTGAATTTATGCCATGTTTAATCAACAACTTTTGTTTCTTTACTAGATACTCGTGTCATACACAAACAGAAAATAGGAGGCTGAAAGCCCCGTACTTCCACACTAGGTACAATACATTTCTTACCAGCCAGCTAACACAAGCATTTACACAACAGCCTTATAGCAGGGACTATTCTTCCTTCAGCTCTGCATGGTCATTTTAGCAGTAGTTAGACAAATCCGAGGTGCCTTCTGATTATTTTTCCCCCATTAATGACTTAGCTAAAACCACATCTAGCCCACTAATGCATTTCCCATTGGGCAAAACTATATTCTGAAGACAAGTTCTTTCAGTAACGTCTAACTTAAGCTGCAAACTAATCAACAAAGTAAACAGGAGAGTTGCTGTGTAGGTAACTTCACTCCTCTACAATAACTTTTTTATGCTTTAGCTTTGCAGAAACTAAAGGACTGATGCAAAACTACAGGATAAGCCATGTGTTTTGGTTCTTGTTTTGCCACAAACAGGTGTCAGCCTTGCTGACAGTAGGATTCCTTCTGCTTTGAACCAATAACAACAGAGGCAGACATAGCTTCACAGAGTAGTACAAATGATCGTACTACTACAACAATCACTTTTTTTTTTCACTATGGTACCAAACAATCTCCAAACAAAACTGCCCTAGCATAAAAGAATTCCCCTAAAAACAGCAGCAGATTTTCATCGGCTAAGTTATAAACAAGTTTAGATGCAGCAAGATGCAACCCGCCGGTGTGCTCAGAATGTGACTTTATTTGCCTAACGTTCAAGAATGTTCACTCCTTTTTTTCTCGTTTCCTGCTTCCAAGTATCATCAGGAAGATCAAGAGAGAGGGGAGACGGGACCGATGCCCTGACAGTACTGCACAGCCCTGCTTACTTACCCACGGCAACCACCACCCATCTCACCTGCAGAGAAAGTTTAGGACTGATAGGCCTGGAAAACGACTGGAAATGAGGAGGGGCAGGAACAGGACTGTATGAAGGGTGACCATTGGGAGCTCTCAGATGAGGCAGTCACCACAACCCCAGCACACATCTCTGTGTAGCTACTCCAGAAACCCAGGTTGCAACAGAACGGGCAGGCAGTAACCCCACTGACCTACACACAGGGCACAGGATGGAGAGACTTCCTGTTTCCTACAGGCCTGGCAACTGCAAGCTCCTAACAACACAAAAAGCTGCACCCAAACCCATTACATTGCCACCAGCCTGGAGGAGGTGCCCTCCGAGGGTCCAGTAAGTGCCATCCCTCGTG
>JAVKLG010000083.1:0-11740 GCA_034783915.1 Agapornis pullarius | reverse complement strand
ATAGGTATTTTATGATAAAATTAAATAATATATAAAATCAGTATTATGATTTTATCTCTATCTATTTTTTTCTTAAAAATATACCTGAAATTACTTAATTTTTGCTTATCTAAAATGGTAATTCTATAGGTGGTAAGAGACTTTTGATGAATATAGAGTTTTGGCCATCACTCACTTATAGTCGCCTGTAGTAATCCACCACCGAACAGCGCCAACCACTGAGCGGCGCTGGATTCTACAAATTCTATGAATTCTATGAATCTTTGCCTTCACAACCACCACCATATTTAACTATTCTTTTATATAAACTATCTATTACTACTGCACTGGCATCTATTATGTCCAATAATACCACAATCACTGCACTTTGGTGGCCTGTGTGGCCTAGATTGCTCATCTCTTTCCAATTCTCTTCTTTGCTCTTCCTCTTATTGTCTAACTTCAGTAACCAGTTAGACTTCCTCCTTCTTGAATAAAGTATCTGGCTCTTTTCTTTCTCTTTCTTCTATATTGATTCTCTGCCTGAAGCTGATGATTCTGTTATTGTAATAGGAGAGTATTCTGTATAGTTATTTCTGCATCCTTAAATATCTTCTCTATAGCTTTATCTACTATAGATGATGACACAACATGCTGCTTAAAAGACATAATCTTTTTCTTCTAATACTTCAGTTGATATAGATTAGCTGGTGTTTTTTCTATACTAAAAGATTGGGTTGATTGATTGCTGTGAGATGTGGAAGGTAGTATTGGTATTTTTTAAAGCTTGGAGAGTACTCTTACTGGTAAGAGAGATACTAGGCTAGTTACTTTAAAACCACTCTGAATATTTAATAAGGATAAAGCCTGTTTATAGACTGCTGGATAAATATAGATAATATCTTTCTTTTTTCTAAGTAGATTTCTTTTTATATCTCTTCTTATACTCTCTGACTATATAAATACTTAAGAGATACAAAGCAAGAAACATCCAATAGCTGAAGAAGATAAGAGGAATAAGAAGATATATATAATAGAATAATATTCTTCTCTATACAGAATCTATTAAATCCTACTGTAGCATGGCTTCCATGCCTATCTAGGATTAATAGTCTATATCCTCCAGTAGTTTGTGAAGCTGTATATAGCTTAAACACTTTTTAAAGCTATTCAACCTCTATTTTATCTGTTATCTATCTATTCTTGCTAATACTAATAGTATAATCCTCTGGCAGCTTATAATACTATAGAGATTAATGCTTAGCTGCAGCAAAGATAATCTAAGCAGGTAAAGCCTATTCTAATATATTTATAGCAATAATAGAAGTTACTCACTCTCTATTACTAGATTAGAGAGCTTTAATATAGCTTTATTTTATCTTAAATCCACAGACAATTTTAGCAGTTGAAGTAACACCTATTTAAAAGCCAGTTTTATCTATATAGATAGATATTTTCCTGCATAATCCCATACTTCTCAGTTATCTTCTTTACTCTTTTAAACCAGTTTTTAATAAGCTGAGAATCTTCATATTTTATATATTAATAATTATATTTCCAGGTGTATTTTAACTTCAATTCTGGGTGGTATTGGATATAACAGTTAATCCAGTTTTCTCTAATAGTAACTGGTTGAGAGGATGATGATCCATGGCATGCAGAGACAAAAAAGCTAGGCTAGATAGTAAATAGTTAATAATTGCAAGGGTAGACCATACTTATCCATATCTAGGATCCATAATAGAAGTATTGATTCCTCTGTATTTAATAGTTTCTGGTAATTGGCAGCTTTCTCAGAGTATGAGGCTACACCTTGTAGCTGGCAGCAGAGGGTAGTTTCAGAAATATTAAAAATTAAAGAAGCTGATTTTTTTGTTTTAAATTGACCATTTTTAAAAGCATTCAATGCTAATTGAATTCTATCTTCTTTAGATTGGCTGCATTCCATGATGTTGGGGTTGAATATAGGAGTAAGGGGGTGGAATTGTAGAATCTGTAGAATCTGGCGCTGCTTGGTGGTCGGCGCCGTTCAGTGGTGGATTATGTTAGTGGTTATAGAGACACTTATGTAATATTATAAGAATAGGTGGTATTCTATTACTTTATATTTTAATAATATCTAATACTAAATATATAGCAAGAAAAAATCAATGATTATACAGATTCTTTGAAAGTGATATATGGAGTTAAAAGAGCTTTGGATTAATAAATAATTTTAAATATTAACAAACCACTATAATAACTAAATAAATACTTAATAGATTAACTGAGTTTCTTTTCTATTTCTACTTCTCAATCAGATACTATCCTCGATAGCAGAATATTTTTATAGATATTTTTAGTTGACTGCTAAATAAATCAGAAAATACTGATAAAGATTATTAAATATAGATTCTTATCAAACCAGATAATATTAAGCTAGTAATTGAGAATTTTTTTACTAATATTAAAACTGAATCTCCATATTGCCAATCAAATACTATAAGCTAAATAAGAAGCCTAAGCAAATTATAAAAACAGATCTGATTTATCAGATAAAATAGATTAAATTCAATAGATTATACTTGGTATCATGTGTTAAATCTTATTATATTATCTTATTAATTACATGTATTCCATATTAACTATCGGAAGTTAGTACAGACCTCTAAAGTGACTTACGAAATAGCTACAAGCATCAGAGAATGGTGAGAATAATATTAAGCATTATTATTATTTAGATAATAAATATGCCCAAGATTGATTGACCTAAATGAGATACATATTCTAAATAATAATTTCAAGAATAAATTCCATTATTAACTCATTATTAAGCTTTAGGAACTTATTATTACTAAGATTATAACTTAATAAAATATTCTAATAGTCCCCTATCTAAATTAATAATTATAATTATTTACTGGGCACTGTAAGTCTCACCAGTCAAGCAAAGATTAAAAAATAAATAACATATCTTTCTAAAATTATAAAGTAAAAAAACTTATTAACTAGAATTGCCTCTGATTAGAAAAATCCATTATATTTTATAGATAAATTAAGAAAAACTGTAAACAACCCACTGTTAAGTTTATGAGTATTCAGAACTGATCAAAATTAATTATTATTATAAATATAACGATAAATATGTTTTAGATTTGTAATTTTATTAGAGAAAGCTGTAGTACCAACGTGGCAGTTTAGACAGATCATATATTATTCTGGAGATAAGAGGAAAAGCCTCCTCCCCAGGAGTTCTTTCTTTACCTGTAGACTATCCTTTTATCAACCACCTTTATACTACTTTAGTATTGTGATACTCAGTTATATAGAATATAAGTCTTGTTCCTAGTTATATTTCATAAAGTTATCAGACTCTGTTCAGTACCAGGTGAAATATATAAATTTAAAAGTTTTATCTCTAGTCTCACTTCAAACATCATTAGATTCTATCTTATTAATTATAGATATTTTATATTAACTATCCAGACCACCTAGAGTCTTTAAAGAGACTTGAGGAAAATAGTGAGTATAATACTAATATCTATTCGGATGATGATTATATTATTAGACTTTTCATAGTCTTAATTTCAGAAAAGGGGTTTATCATACTGTCATACATAGAATTGGTACTTAGTAAAATAGATTGAGTGGTTATAATTAATTGGTTATTTAAACTATGCAGTATTCTTTTATTTCTTTATTTAGTCTAAATAAGATTAAATATAAATATAGGCAGACTCTTATTTTCTCCTCTTTCTTTTCTTCTTCTCTCTATGCTTATTTTTCTTATCTAGCTATACAGCTTAAATATTTGTTTACTGCTATGCATGCAATAATAAGTGAAAGCTAGAAGGGAATAGTGATAACTTAGCTATAAAAAGGAGCAGATCATATCATCATATGGTAATAAGCAGCCTAAAAGAGGAAAGAAGAGTAAATGGAGATTAATCAGCAAGAACAGCCAATCATAAATTTCTACAGAAAAGAATTAATGGGGACAGACCCCTTTTTGACTATCCATCTATTAAACTCTATTATACTTAAAATAAGGTAGATTGTATGACTTAGTTTTAGTAATAAGTCTTGTAATTTCTAAGAATATCTTTATATATTATTACAAATTTCTATATAGCTATTCATGTTTCTCTTCAATATATTAGAAAATATATTAAATTGATTTACTATTAGAAAACAGATATATTGATTTAAAGGTATTTTGGATTTGGTTCAATTTATGAGCTCTGCCTTAGATATGTAGATAATTATATATAGATTAATATGAGCTAAGAGTAGAATAAAAAAAAAGAGAAAAGAGATGAGAGATTATAGTTCATAGTAAATGAACTGATGTTTAATATATAGCTAATAATAAGAAAATTAAGCATAGACAAGAACAGAAGAGAAAAGGAAGAAAAATAAGACACCTTATAGTAGCGATCTTGGCTCCTGATTGATTTCTGTTATTGCCTGATAGTCAGGTAACAAGGCCAGCACCATAATTAATTTATACATCATAGAGTTTTTTACAACGATATTTAGAATTTTTTTATATATATCTTAGAAAAATTCTTAAAAGTAATTTTCAATTATTAGTTGCGATGGAGAAGCAATATTTATTATAAATTATTTTATACACGGTACACCTATAGGTCAAAAATCTGGCCACACATCTCCGCCGCATATATATATATATATATATATATATAGTATTCAAACCCTGTTTTCTTGATAACCACATTGGTTTTTTTTATTGAGAACAGGCTAGTTTTAAAACTAATTAATACTTCATATACCGCCTTAAAGTTGCCTTAATTAGTCTAATATATTCTATCTTCTAAGTTCTATTTATAAAGATTAAAGAGAAATAGATGAAGTTATTACAGCGATGTTTCTGCTGTTGAGGTAATCACTCAACATGCTGGGAGATAGAAGCCAATCAGGGTTCAAGATCACTGCTATTAAGTATTTGAGTGGTTTACCACTAGTGTTGTCTCTTTCTATTTAGACTTGGGTAAGGCTGTATATAAGGTGCTTCCACCTTATTTTTCTTCCCTCTTTTCGTTCTCTTCTCTATGCTTAACCTTGTTTATAGCTATGCGATAGTTTGAATTCTAGTTTATTTACTATTATCCAAGTATGTGATATAAAGCATTACTTTTTTTTTCCCCTTTTCTCTGATCTTATTCTTAGCTAATATTTAATCTATATAGTTAATTATCTACATACCTGAGAAAGAACCGACAAAAAACTAAGTCAGAAATGCCTCTGAACCTATAATTATAGATTGATCTGGAATATAACCAAAACCTTGATAAACTAAATCTTAGCCTGATTTAAAAAATGGCCTGACTAATAATACTATATCTGGCCCTCCCAGTTCTGCTTAAAAAGTAAGAAACTAACAAACCCATCTTGGGAAATATAAACTGATTGAATCAAACCCTGGAGAATATTAAACGAACTAACAATCCTTTATTCTAATTAATGGAGATAAAAATAACATTGAAGAATATAAGATAACCCTTGAGGATTTCTTAGAGAATATGCTTAGAAAAAGCTGAAGTAGCTTTATAAAAAACTTTGATAGATGTATAGATAATATAATAATAATAAGTCCTAACTATAAGAATTGCTTACATGCTGCCTTGACTGCTGGATAAGCTAGAGATATAGAGATAGATTAGCTCTAGAAATAAACTACAAAATTAGAAGAATGCTTGGAGCTTGCTACTGCTGATTATAACACTATACTAACTAGCTTTAGATGCGCTGAATCCTGAATAATATATTATAATAGATAGAGTTACATAACCATTCTTTTATAAATATGCTAAGATTCTTAACCTTTCTCTGCTTACTAATAAAACGAACCCCTAATTTTATAGATAATATAAGCTAGGGTTTAGTAAAAAGCTCTTAGATTTTATTAAGAGAGTTTAGAAGCTCCACTAGACATATAATAAGATAGATAACTACGGAGTATTATAATCATAATATTTATATAGAAATATAGAACTATAAGCTATATCTTATTGAGTAAGCATCTAAACAAGACTAGAAGGCTGGGTTGAGGATATTAATATAAATAAGAAGCTATGGCTTCTTGGCTTCCAAATCTAGTCTAGATTTATCCTCTATATCTTTATTATATCACCTCTATAGAGAGATGATGGCTTGCTTGTAGTAATAATAATAAAAAAGGCAGAAATTCTTAGATAGGCCTTCTTTCTATAACTAAGAGAGATAATTATAAATAATATTAACTACTATTACTATCTTAAACTACCCCCTTAAACAGCTATTATAATAAATAAAGTTATTATTTATTATTAAAACTAGCCACTCTAACAAGGCAGTAGATAAAGATATGCTTATTTGCTAGATATTATAAGTAGTAATCTCTTTAGTCTATGAAGTAGACTATACTACAACTCTTTATAACATATATTATATATAGTAGGCTACTGTCTAGTCCTATAGTGAGATTGAATAACAGTTATTATATATAAGCTAGATAAGAATAACTACTAGGCCCTAAAGTTATATAACCCTATTATACTGCTTTTAACTCTTAGAAAAGTAATAAAATATAATAATAATTAGGCTTAGCTTTCTAATAAAATATTTATAAACCTCTATTAAGATTGCACTATAATAGCTACAAGCTTATTTTATTAGAAATTACTATTTATACTCTCTTAGAAGATATTAATATTACCTAGAAGTCTGTAGACCTAATAGTAGCTACTCTACTAATACTAGATATAAATTAAAATATACAGGTAATTCGATAATATAGCTACTTAAAAATACATATTGAAAAATCTATAATAGACTCTATCTCTGACAATAAAAGAATAGTATCTATGAACTCTACCTTAGTTAAAAATCAAAGTTTTAGTTATATTATTATTGTTATTAAAAAAATAGTATATCGAATTCGAAAGACGTTGAACTAATAATTATCTATATTTACAAGGATTATCTCATCTATGCAAAAATTTAAGACCAATAAAAAAAAAATAGAATTTCTTAATGGTCCAGATCTGATCTCCTTATCAAAACAGACGCAGAGGGTACATATAAGCAGCAATCCTCATAAGTGATTTAACTATTTAATATTGAAAGCTTTAATAAAAATTATTAAATTCAATTAAAAAAATTTACTAGAAAAAGAAAACTAAAGAACAAGGTAGATATTGATCATCTTGCAATTATAAACAACAATTATAAATATAAATATCTAGAAACACTATCATTACTAAATTTCCATCACCGTAATTTGAATTAGCTATCTCAGTATGATAGCAGGAAAAAATTAATTTATATTATTATGGATTTAATTTTATTTTATTTTGATCTTACCGCAACTTTTTAATAATCTTTCTAAGTACAATGCTGATCATAAATGGCTACACATCTCCACACAACACATGCATGTGAACTCAACAACTTTTTTAATCCACCACCACACCACCAAAATGAAGTCTTTCAAGACTGAAATTAGTGGAAATAGAAGGTTAAGCTCAGAGCTTTCTCCTGATTTACATTCTGTAATTTTATATAGCCTCTCCACCCAGAAATCACTAACTTAACTTGCCTCCAAGTTTAATGTCACCTGCTTAATAATTGATCAAACCAAAAATTAATGGCTAGCTATTAAAACCACTAAATCCAGGCCTAGAAAAGAAAGGCCTAGAAAGACTAGCCAATTAACTATATAATATATTTATTGATTAAGCTGCTGCTTCCCTATACTAAGCTGGAGAGCCCTTATTGTGGGGGCACCTAGAAGTCTATTAATCTCAACTATCAAGTAAATTCTTAGGGGAAATCATATAAAAAAAAGTAGAAATCTGAGAGAATATCTCTTATCAAAGATACTGTCTGAAAATAATTCTAATTTATGAGGTTGTGGCACTGATATAGGGTTGGAAAGATTAGATGCTTTCTAATAAATGTTCTGTTTAAAAAAGGCCTCTTGTAGAGTTTAATTTATCTTTTATACTAAAATAAAGGCTTTAGGGAGGATCTTGTCAATCTGACCTTTCATGGAAGACCTATATCTCAGATAATATGGGGTTCTATCTGGCATAGTGGCTGATCAAAATTAATGATTATAAAATGGGATTATACCTTAGACCAAGGTGGACTTACAGCTAATTTCTATATAAGAGTATGTTATCTATATCTTTAAACTAGATTATGAAAGAATTTCTATATTATAATAATTGAAAAATCTACTCTATTTGAAAGTCCAAATAATATTAGTTAATTATAATTGCCGTTCTATTAATATTCTTACTATAAATTTATTAGCTTAGAGACCACATTTATAGATTCTGTAAATTCAAAATTTCAATATTATATAGTTTTGTTGTATAATCTATATTAAAATTAATTTTTAGTGTCTATTTATAGATTATAATATACAATATATTTTGAATTTTCTCCTCCGTACACAAGAAGGGAGCTGATATCAGCTTTATCATAAAACGAAGACTAAATATAGAGACTTCACCTAAATATATATAACCCTCTAAAAAATATCAATTTAACACTCAAGTTTAATATTATTTGCTTGGTAATCTATTGAACTAAAAAATCAATAGCTATATTCATTAAAGCTGTAAAATCTACCTAGAAAAATCCCGTGAATTTAGCTAATTAATACAATAATATATTTATTAATTAATTAACCCACTGTTTTCTATATTAATAGAACCCATACTATAGGGGTTTCTTAAAATCTATTTATTTCAACTAAGATAGAAAATATTATATTAAAAAATAAGAAGGGAGTATCTTTATAAGCAATATTATATAAGATTCTCTCTCATATATATAAATATAATAAGTTCTAGCTAGTTAAAGTCAATAAACCATATCTTAAATTAGAATAAGTTTATGGCTAGTTAAAGATTTATTTAAGTATAGAGGTGTGTAATGAAAGACCTGCTTAGCACTAGTAATTTTTTAGGTGGTTGACTGTAATGTATGGTTAAGGCTGATCATATAGTATTTTATATAAGAGCTTACTTGGCCTGGCCATCTCACTAAAATAGCTGAGAAAGCTGTCTATCTACTCCATAGTCTTCTTAAATGGACCAAGATAAAGCTATATATAATGCCACCATACTTAAAAAAGAGGACCATGATACCATCTCCTAGATCCTGGTACCTTGAGAGGTGCCTCTTTCATCTCTTTTCCTTCAACACCCTATTACCATGGCTAGTAATCCCTTTCTTATATTTATTCCCTCCCTTATATTTAATAACCTCCTATATACAGTGGACTAGCTGCTTAATCCATTACTAAATATTCCTCTAGAGTAGTTCATTTCATCTATTAATCCACACCTACTTTTTAGTTTTTTTCATGTAAGGGAGTATTATAGAAGATAGTTTATTATTTTAGTCATGGCCAGGCTGCTTCACTAGTATTAAGAGTAGAGGAATTATCTAATAATAAAGAAATTAGTATAGAGTATTCAATCCTATATAAATAATAATCTATAGATAGATAACTTGCCAGGCCAGTCTATTATCTTCTATAAGACTACACTCTAAAAAAAGTATAGATTATTGTTTAAAAATAATAATAATAAGTAGGTATTCCATCTTCAAGGACTATAGTATTTGGGTACTTAATTATATATTTTTTAATAGAGGGAATTAGCTTTAGAACTAGGACTTCCTATTGAAAATAAGAATAAAAAGTTAATAAGTACTCTATTCTATAGATTAGAAAACTCACCTTATTATACTACTACTAATCAATCTCTCCTTTCAAAGTATGCTTTAAATAGCTATTCTTTTAATTCCTAACTCCAGCCGGGCTTATAGCTAGGATTACTTTGAAGCCTCATCCTTGATATTCTAGTATTAAGCTCTTATTCTTGCCTGTAGATTAGCTCTAGACCCTTATTTAACTTAGCAATCTTCTTGGTAGTCTGTTACTTTTATTAAGTTGTTTTAGGAGATTATATATAGAAAGGCTCTTTCTTATTGTAGGAAAAGCCAGCCTATACTATAAAATTAGAGTTATCTTTCCACCAGTATTAAATATAGGTAGGATCATGTATCTTAGATGGGATATGCTATACTCTAACTCCTCTATGCTAGTAGTTCAAGACTACTACTAATGTAAATATAACATTCTTCTAATTCTCTAAGATCTAGTTTCAATAGATAAGGCAGAAATCTAGATGCTTTTTTGAATTTATTAGTAAGACCAGGTTTTTTAGTAGGCTTGATATTATGAAGACCATGCTTCTTAAAAACTTATAAAATAGAATAAGAAGAGACATTAGATCTATATATATGAAATTTAGAGGATCTCACAGCTAATATAATTTTTTCTAATAGAAGAAAGAATAAATTTCTTAATTAAAATTAACTTCTTTAGAACAGCTAGATTAGGATGCATTTTCTATATATCTAGTTAAAACCTGCTGATCTATCCTTAGATTAAAACTATATTATACTACCTTCTTAATCTAATGCCTGATAGTCTACCTATACACAAGTAATATTCTTGATACATTGTATATCAAAGCTCTGAGCCATGAGAGCAACTGCTTGGACATGGACAGTGGACACTAATTAGATGAAATAGCATTTTAACTGAATCCACAAGTATGGAGGATAAGAACAAGGATGAGGATAAGCCAGGTGGTGATAGTAAAAAAGATGAGGAAGAATAGGAGTCTGAAGGACTAATTAGCCAAAAAAAGCAATCATATAGGCTATATATAGTGTTTAGAGGGTTCTATGAATTTACTGAGTAGTAGCTACATGTAATGGCTGTGTATGGGGGTTATTAGTCTATTCCAAAAAGGGAATAGCACTGAGCAGGTCTTCTCTTGCACACCTCTGTAGTTAAGTATTATATATCTAGTTTACTAACATACTATTGTAACTATAGCAATATAGAATTAACTGGAATATCGTAAGGTTTAATTAATAGCATTCTTATTCTCATCTCAATTTAATTTTTTGAAATATATATAGACTATATAAAAAATAAAACTATTATAGCTAATAGCTTTAGTTAAAAAAAGATCTTGGGTTACTTTTTCTTAAAAAAAAAGCTATTTAGAAAGTTTAGAAACTCCAGTAAGTTATTATATCAACTATTAGAAATGTTTTCCTTTTATTAAAATCAATTAATAAAATGAAGACAATCTATGAATTTAACAAAGACTAATAATAATATTATAGAAAAATTCATCACCCCTATTGCTCTACTAATGCCTACTACTTTTTACAGCTGCTTTATGCTAACTGTTTATAGAATGTTATATAAACCAGCCTTTCTTATATGAGTACTACTTTCCTCTCTAGTCTACACTTGCAATCCCATTTCTCCCTCTTGATCTATTCCTTGGCTAATTTTTCTCTTTTTAATTCTTTAGGAATACTGATCATTCTTGCCCCTGCCTTCTTTTTACAATAAGAAAACAGCACATGAATGATGAAGTGGTCCAAGCAGTCCAAATTGAGAGAGGAATAGAAGACTGGAATATATAGACCTTAGAAGGCTTCTACATCTAATCTTCACTTTCCTATATAACCCTAATATCACTGTATCTCATTTTTATCTGTCTGCATCACTGTTACAGCTCTGCCAGAGCTGTAATTGAAAACAACAAGTATTATTCTCATATACAGTCTAGGTAGCTAGGAATGAGAATAATCAATATGAGGAGAAAAAAGAGAAGAGGAACGCCGCCGGCGTTGATGTGGCATATATCCTTGTCGACTCGTCACGTGACCAGGC
>JAVKLG010000082.1:0-11775 GCA_034783915.1 Agapornis pullarius | reverse complement strand
CATGGGGCAGCCCCAGCGCTCCCCTCAGCAGCCCTCCTTGCAGCCCCTCAGCAGCCGCTGTGTCATCCGGTGTTTGTGTTCACCCTTTCCAGTCAGCACTGCCCAAATCTGTTCCCTGGTGTCGGCAGCGCTCCCTCAGAAGCCGGGAAAAGTCTTTGACGGACATTAAAAGGTAAAAGGAACTGCATGGCTAAACGAAAGCCGCCGGCCAACCCCTCAGGCTGCCTGCAGTGTTACACACCAGCCTCTGCTTGTGTCACTGCATGCCTTGACTCTCGCTGCTGTGCTTGGTCTTGTACTTGTTTCCCCTTGCTGTTATGTGTAATTTAAATTCATAACGTTTGTTTCATGCAAGCCCTGAATTCATATAAAATGTTTTTTCAGACTTTTGTGTTAAATTGTATGGGGTTTGTTGTTGTTGTTTCAGGGGTAATGGCTGTAGGGCACAGATGTTTCACTACTTGCACTCCAAAGAGGGGGTGCCATCCCCTAAAGGCTTGTTTCCTGTATCATCCTCATTGCCTGTGTGGGTATGTACATTCCAGACTCATTTCTTACCTGCCAAGAAGGCTTTCAGTCCCCTTTGTCTCACTGCTGTTCTCCTGGGAGATGCCTGGGAGACCTCAATCACTTTGCTTCCTGGGAATAGGCAGGCACTGTCCTGCAAATGTCGCTTTAACCTTGTAAATGCATATGCCACGGGTTTGGATCTTGCCTGTCTAATATCCAACGTATGCAATGAGGCCCTTCTCTAGGTAGGAGCAGGGTCAATGTGCAAAGTCACCTGCGCTCTGGGTTACGTCTCTAAACAGGGACATGGCACTGGAGAGTTTCCTTCACCAGTGCACAATGAAGGTGGAAGTGCCAGCCTTTAAATAAAGCGAAGAGGCCTTCATGCCTAAAGGGACTGGAGAAAACACACTGGTTGCCTGACAGTCCTAAATGTGATGAAAGTTGTCCACCACAGGGGATAGTACTGTAAATCTTTGCCTACCTGACAGATTTATATCTACTGCCTTCCATAAAATCCACTGTTAATGGCACAACACCTATTAAGCTGAGGTATTTCTAGGTATACTATATCACTGTATTTTACTGGAGAGTTTACATTATTCCTAGCATTTTGGTGCTTATATTATGTGGTGATTCAGGCTGAAAATACAGTAACTTTTTCTTGCTGCTCAAGGACAGGCTTTTATTCCTGAGAAATCATTCAAAAATGACAGGCAAAATATTGGAAATAATAAGGCTGAAAAATACTGTACTTCAGAACGGATGAGATTTATTGAGACGTGCATTGGGCTACCTGAGGGAGGTATTAATAAGGTGCCAGCCAGATTCCTGTGTTTTGTTAGTTGCTTTTCTGCTTCCCCCCCCCCGGTTTTTCCCTCTTTCTTTTGCCTGTACGAATAATAATTGGAGGATTGCATTGAGAAGGTTATATATGGAGCACATGATGAATATTGACAGCAAGCTAATGTTAGCAGTGGAGAGCTTGGAGGAACAAGAATTCCTGCAACCAAAAGCATAAAACAGATGGTGAAGAAACCGAAAAGCATGTGTTGTCAGCCGCTGTCCTGTGCTGCAAACTGCTGAGGGTGGATACTGAAAGACCCAGGGAGAGTTTAAGTTCCCTCCCCTTTAGCTTCAGCATGATCGAGGGCATCCACATTATATGTGAAGAGAAGCTGTGGCATCAGTTATGTATGGAACTGATGGCTAGATTGATCCAGCTTTCATCTGAATTTAGTAGAGGAAGTAGAAGAATTCAAGAGAGGACCTTGCAAGGGGCAAGCTCAGCGTCCTGGAGGTTGCTTCCCTAGTAGTTGGGTGAGGAAGCGTCAGTGAGAGATGTGCCTGTCTCTCAGTTTTTAAACCATATGGTATAGTGATGCGTTGGAAAGACTTTTTATTTCTTTAGTATTAGTCTCTTTTAATGCAGCATTGCTTTCTAAGGCTGCCAATATGTTCCCAGATTTTCTTGTGAAGCTGATCCTGCATCCTGTGCCATACAGTCCTATTCGCTGAAAAACCATATTACACAGAAATGGATTAAAGACTCTCAAATCTTTGAAGGCATAAAATACGATACATCTCACCATATGCCCCAGCCAGTAAAAATCAACAAAGCATAAAAGAGTTCCAACGATTTCACTCCAAACTCGCAAATGGATTTTACAAATTCACTTCACGTTGCAAGCTAGTAAGGTTCATCCGGCATGAAAGGAAGTGCTGGTAAGGTTTCATACTGCCCCTTTGCAAACATACCTGGTTCCAAAGCAATTTGCAACAAAGAAGTTCCAGTGGCCAGTTCCTGACAAAGCCCTGTTGAGTGGCTTTCAGCCTTGGTGCTGTGGTTAACTTCTGATGGTGACCATCTGTGCATCTGTGTGGTCCTCCCTGGTGAGGCCTCTCACCTGTTTTTCTGGCTGCCCCACAGGCCAATCAAGCTTGGCCATTCCTGTCTGTTAGATCGAGTGTATGAATGAATTTTAAGCTATGAATTAGCTTAAAAATAAATGTAACTATCTGGTTTGGGTCTGGGTTACCAACTTCAAAGTGAAAAATACTGTGACCTGGCATCTATTTTTTTCCTTCCTTTTTTCCCCTCACATGCTCTTTGTCCATCAGAATTTTGATTCATAAAAATGAGATCATGAAAGATTTATTGTTGCCTACTCTTAATTCTTTTGCATTCTCTTCAAGCTTAGAATGAAACATTCTCCTGTGCCATTTGGGCTGATCAGTTGTTTTTCCTGTTAAGTGGCATTTGCTACTCCTTGTTGAGGTGTTTCTGATTAATCCTTTTTTCAAACACAGTTCAGTAACCTTCCAGCAAGATCTGGAAAGAAACCCCATAAGAAGAACAATGTATGTTGGAGAGCAGCAACAGCAATTCTGGGCAAAAGGAATTTCATATTTAAAGAGCGTGACAGTCATTTCCCAAGTGCAGTGCTCCAATACAAAAAGTAAATGTTATGTTTTCTTTTCACAGGAGCTGACATCCATAGGCAACCTCTATCGTAAGGTTTCACCCCTTGATTCAGAAAGAAAGCTCAGTGAGCATGAAGAGTATGCGTACTGCAACAAGAGAAGCTTAAAGGTCAGCACAAAGATGAATGCAATAATAACTGAGGTATTCTCACCTATGCATAAACTGGCTTCTGCACAGTTTAAGGTAAAAATCACATTCTGCAGTGTTATCACCACAGCAGGGTGGCCTCCTGATGGCCCCAGGGGCAAGTCTGCTGGCAAAAGAAATGAAGAAGAATTGACATGACGTTGTCCTGTCAGGGGAAAGATTTGCCAGATTTGGGTCTGGATCACCCACCTGCTGCATCAATCTGCAGATAGTTTGAAAACTGGACCATACGGGAGCAGGTAGCACATTCCACAGTGTCAGTTAGTAAAAATGCGCAGTGTGAAATGAGCTAACATGGATGTCCTGTATACTGGAGAGACTCCCTTGGGGAGTTTAACCATTCTAACAAATTGCAAGTTTAATTTGTAGCAATGCCCTTGGGAAAGATTATGTGCTCCACTCTTCTAATAAAGCCAATCTAGACACTGTGGGGGTGTGGTTTAGGGTATCTGGACTTTTAGATCTGTAATTTATGGATTCCTCAATTCCATAAGCCATTTCAAAGACACGGACGGAGGGGGTTATAGCACATCAGGCAGCTTTGCCTTTAAACAGAAAGGTTAAATACACTGTTCTAGTTTCATACCTCCACCGGAAACGTTTGGAAGTTTGAAAATCTTTAGTGACCAAGATCATAAGGTGGGGTAAGAAATTCCTCTTTGGAGGAATCTGAATGTTTTAGCTGGGTTTAGATGGCCTGTAGTGCGCAGTAATGTCAAGAAGGTCACCTATTGTAGTCCATATGAAGATGCAGTATTTGTGAGTCCTGCTTACATGAGGGATGGTACTGAGATCAGAAGAGCTGGTAGGGGAGGTTTGTACAATTGCACTGAAAGTGGTTAGGCATTAAGAAATTGTTAGGGAGGACTGACTGAAGCTGTTGCAGATGGGTTGTCATTGTGTAAAGTACTCCTAAACTATAGAATATGATTTGATATTTAGAACATAGTAAAAACATAAACTTTCAGACCTTTTCCCTAATCTTGCTGAACAGAGCGTTCCCTCTTCTCATGAATCAGGCAATTTTGTATATCACCTCTGTTGCAGCAGTCTGAAATGACTTCAGAAATATGTGCTACCCAGTAAGATATAATTTTCCACTGTATCCCAATGACTACTGTGGAAATTGGAGACTTGGCTGCAGCTTTATAACCCTATGGCAAATTCTGTGACCAGTTGTCTTATTGATTAGAACAGCCCCAAAACGCTAAGCAGTAATATCTATGAGTTGTCCAGAAGAGGCCATTTATCAGAAGGCGGTTGGCTGCATGAACTGGGGTTGTGGCTGAAGCCTTGTCAGTTTATGACAAACCTGGGCTGCCGCAGGTATCTCAAGCGAGTTTTCAACCTGCACATGTTCTGCTCAGAACTTTCTTCCTAGGGGAAGTTGAGGGACGGGAGAGAAACGTGTTCAGAAGAGCTTAATGTGTATGGGCAAACTGGCAGGTAGTCTCCAGCTCCTCGGTTCAAACTGATGCTTCATTCACTAACTCGCATCTCCCTTTTGCCCTCCATGCTCCCTTTGCAGCCATCTTAGTACAACTTGCCAATTCCTTACAGCAGTTATCATGCAAATTATTTGCTTGGCATTGTAGCTTCTCCCAGTACCTGCTCTCCTTGTGCACGCACCAGGAGAGGAAAAGTCTGGTTCTGTACTGACCTTGCAGTAAATTAGCTTACCTCTGTATATGTTTGCCTTCCCTAGGACACATACCCAGTTACCGCGTCAATTACCTTCTCTGTTAGTCGTATTATTTTACCTAAAATGTGTAACACAAGTGTTTCCTAGAATCTTCCCTTAAATCCACGCTGCTTTGTGAGCAGAGATCCTTCTGAAGACAGGTTAGCCCTGAGCAAAGATGTCCCTGCAGCTCTAGAGCCAGGCTTACCTGTCTGAATGTGAAATGGTTTTAGGCTGAGCCGTATCCTCCTTGGGGAAATGGTAAAAATGCTGTTACGAGCAATTAACTGGGAAACAGGTGTCTGTAACTTGATTGCTATGACTTATCTTCCTTAATGAAAGGAAGAGGAGAAGCAAGCAGCGGGAAGATGAAATATGTGTAAAGGAAAAAGGAAAGGGAGGAAATCCTTTTTTCTTCAGTATGTGAGGCATGCTGTGTTTTATCTGTTTGTGCTCCACTGCTGTCATCAGGAAGTTTATATTTTGAAAGAAGAAAATACTGCCTTTATGAAGTAGAGAAGCAATTTCTTTTCATTTTTGTTTGTATTATAGTCCTGGGTAGAATATCTCAGGTCACATTCTTTTTTCCTGGTTTACTTTTGGCTTATTTGCCTAATTTCTTTCGACTACAAAGCAATGGATTATGGCAATTATAAGGCAAATACTATTATCCTTTCAGGAAGACTCACCAGTAGCGGTGCGCAGTCGACACAGGCAGGTAGTCCTAGTGGATTGTGCTGTCAAAGGACTTGGCAAATCTGGGATTTAGTGCTTATGCTGAAACAGGCTTCTCTGTGACCTTGAATAGGTCATTTAGTTTCTCTGTGCTTCAGATCCCTACTTGTCAAACAGCAGTAATAGTGTTTCCCTCTTCACAAAGCTGTTGTGAGGATAAATGCAGTTAAATAATGCAGGATGGCCGGATACTGTCAAAGCGATGCTACTAAAGAAAGTAAACAAAATTCCACTCAGGATTAACTCTTTTCACAGTTATATATGTTTAGATTGAGAGTTGCTTTGCTGAATTTATTAAGATTGATGTTGAGTGGTAGAAAATCAACACTTCCCAAACTTGCTTGCTCCCAAACTTGGGTAATCTGCCTTGTTTACCCCTTCTCTATTTAACTGCAGATATGATGCTGTGTGTCTTGTTGCTTCAGGAGCAGGGATAAATTTGCACTGTGCAGTGGAGGAAAACCAGCCCAGGCAGAGCCAGCTGCAGGGTTCTTAAGCTGCAATGCACAATATTGGCAATTCTCTATGCACGTCCCAGCAGAATACACAGCTCACCAGTCCCACTGCTCACTAGGTACTCTTTCCTGTTGTTTTTCCTGGGGTTTTTTTATGCAGGCTATGGTATATGGCTATAAGGCTATGGTAACCACCTAATGGGAAAATACAACTCGTCACAGTTGGGTGGCACTTGACCATTGCTGGCTGACAGACCACTGGTATTGATAGAATAATATACTGCTTTTGAGGAAAGGATTCTGTAGCGGGACAAATGATTTATTTCTACTATAGAATGTTTATTTGCATAGTGTGGGAAATAACAAGATTTATTTGCAGAGTTGGAATCCCTCAGGTAGAGTATAAATATAATTACAAGAACATATAAATATATTTATACTATGCTATCGGGATTTTGGCACCACAAATCTCATTTCCTTGACTGTGAAAATAAATGTTTTAGAAGAGAAATGAATCATTAATTCCTACCCTTGACTCAAGAGTAGGGAATATGTCAGTTATTGGCCGAAAGGACAATTGATCCATTGCCTTTTTACATCCCAATGCAATGGGATATCTCAAATGATATTTGCAGACCTTTCTAAACCCTGAAGAAGGGTGCAGGTCAGACTTGGCAGTTTAGGATTATACATAACAAGATACTTCTAAAACAATACTTTGTGTTCAATTAATTCTACTTCTAAAATATTGGATGTGTTTTCCAGACTGAGGCTCAAAAACTGTAGAGCCCTGTGGGATTTTATTTAGTTTTAATACTTTTTAATTGTACAGACAGAGTGGTTTGTGTAACATATTCCAGTTCAGCACTGTCAGATGAATTCTGAGAGTGCTTCTGGAAGGTGATGTCTGAAAAGGATACCTGTTGCAATATGGGCAGTTGGGAAAAGAGTAATCCACTGACGCATTGACCAGAAGTCTGAGTTGAAGTGAATTCTTTCTATGTGTGTGCTGAATGTAGCATGTGTCGGTTCCTTTTCTCCTTTGCTATATAGGTAAGGCTTTGACACAAAAGGGGCTCTGAAGGTTCTATTGTCCTTGCACAGCATTGATTCAGTCAACCACAACCTAAGGTTGTCTAATTAGTTCTGATAAAATAAGAGTTAATATGACACCAGTGTTAACAGTGAATTGATTCATATTTTGAGGCAGACCGTGTCTTTGGGAAGGCTGGGACTCACCTTGGACAAAGTCATCTCTCTTCTTTGTGCATCTTCCTCCATGTGAATGAGACCTGTTTCACCTGTGGAGGTTTAAGTTGTTTGAGACAGGGGCTTTCTTTCCAAAGTTTATGCAGTTTGCCAGGTGTGGCTCTGATCCTGCTTGGAGGCTGCTGACCATAAGCAGAACACACAACCAGCAGACAGGTAGGTTTAGACATTTTAAGTTTACCAAAACCATTTGGCCCGACTTTCTGTATACCTTAGCAACTGATGTAATAGAAGTCTCGTGGCCTGCTTTGAGCCTTAGGAACTGTGGCTAAATTAGGTGATCTTTAAAAACAAACAAAACCCCAACTAAAAAGAACAGAACCCCCTCAAAACCTGAAAAACCTCATACTGATTCAAGATTTGCAATGAAGGAGAAGCTGCTTTAAACAGTATTTGGTTGTGATTGATTGTGCTTGCAGCTTGGGGTTTGAGCCTTATTTCTCATCTACATTTATCTGGTTTAAAATCAAAGCTTGGACAGTGTCCATACTTTAGATTTTTAGAGTGAAGAGGACTGTGCTATCAAATTAGGTTAATAGTAGCATAAAAGTTCCCATAATCATATCTGCTTCTAACTCTTTGAAAAGCAAAATCAATTGAATTAACTTATCTTCATCTTTTTAATGTATGTTTCTTCTCATGGCTGTGACCCTCCTCCAGTTTTTCAACATCCTTCTTGAAGGTTTGATGCCAACTGACCTACCATTTATTCCCAACTCTTTCAGAATGCTTGCATACATAGGATTATATAGGCAGTAATTCATGACAACCATCACATATAGGATGCAGATATGAGTCATGGTTTAGCCTATGTGTGTAACTGTGAGAGTTTTAGCTTTAGGTAGTGTGAGCTGTTGTTCTGAATCTACCTCTGTGTAACTTCCTTCCTGTGCCAGTTGGAAGCTAGCTGGGCTATCTTTACTGGGGAAGCAAAGTGCATGCTGGTCTCCTAAGGTAAAGGTACCTTTGTGAAAAGCTTTTTCTTACTATCCAGATACCTAACCTGACGTTTCGCTCCACATGCCCTTTGGTTATGTCCCACTTTACAAAGCAATCTGTGAACCCAGTCTTCACCTTCTTGCTATCTATCCCCCATCTTTCTCCTTTGCCAGCATTGTTATCAGTGATCCAGAAGGAAATAAAGTCACTACAGATAAAGGTGATGAGCATCAGAACAGTCCTTGCAGGGACTTCTCTGGAAACACAGCTGTTCAGTGATGTTTCTACACTTAGACATTTTAGTCTCACCAGAAAGCCTGTTTCAAATGGGGGGGGTTTATGTTGATTTTTTTTCCAGCTTAGTCAGGACTACCTGTGTGAGAGCAGTGTGCTGGAACCTGTTGCATTGCTTTCTTTTCATGTGACTTTAACCCTGGCTTCACTGAATCCAGAGGGAACTGGGTAGAGTTTGCTACAATTCAGAAAGTCACTGTGGGACTGAAAGCATGCTCAAAGCAAGGACCTGTCTGTATGGGTGCAGGCATGTGAAGGAAGAGCTGGGCTTAAACCAGCTCTGTTTCTGTTACTCACTGTTTCCTGTCTCTAAACCCTAAATGTTTTGGTTGATACTGTAAAGAAACCTTCCTTTTGTTTAAAGACAGTGTCATTTGCTTTGGGGAATTCACAAAGGGAGTCAGTTTCTGCAGCCTCAAAACTTGCACTGCTTTAAGTCCCACCACAAGTACCCTCAAATCACAGATTGCTCTGTCCCCTGTTTCCTCACAGTGCTTTCTGTTCATGTTTGTATTTTGTAGGTGTGGAATTTGAGCAGACAAAATGCCATATGAGAGAGGTCGGTTGGCCCAGAGAGGGAGCACTGTGTTCTCCCCAGACAACAGCTCTGCTGCAGGCTGCAGTTTTAGCTTCTGTGCCTGCCTGCCGGTTGCTGCTAGAGAACCTCGAGTTTACCTTTCAAGCATCCTGAAGATATTCAAACACCACTTCTTGTTCACTTGCTCCCATTTTTTATCCAAGGAAGGAAATACAGTTTGAGTGATCTGTTCAGTAACTGTGAGCAAGAGAACGAAGCGTCATAATGAGAGGCTCTTTACAAGTGCAGACTGTTGGTTTGTGCCTCTTCAAAAGACACTGGTAATGATTCATGCCCTATCTACCTGACCACTGGAAAAATATAACAGTAACTCCCAGCATCCCTTACGGATCCAAGGAAATAAAGGCTACAGGTCTATTGCAAAATACCTCATCCATTCATAAGAAGGCTTATATTGCGGAGATAAAAACCTATTACTTTAATTTCCTGTGTGTTTCTGGATTAGTAAATAAGCCACAGGGTTAGCTTAGCTCCTCCATTAATTGCCTGTAATTCCCTTTTAACTCACAGGAAGGCACATCCAAATTTGCGAATCTGGACAGCAGTGTGAAAGAAAATCAGAAAAGAGCACAGAGGAGCCTGCAACTTCAAAAAGATCTGGTGTGTTTGGGGTCCTTTTTGACCTGGTAGCACGATTAACCCTAATTGGTGAATTATAGAAGCAGCAAAATCTAGAAAAGTGTTTAACAAAGTGAACGATCTATACTTAGTACTCATGAATGTGCCTTCTGTCAAGAAAAACAAGCGTATCAATGCTACTGATTAGCTGATACAAAGCAAGTGAACCAAAAGGTTTAGACTGAGTATGTAGTCAGAGTGTTTGTCCCTGTAGATATATGCCAGAAGCCATACTGCCCTCATGCTGTGGATCGTAGTAAGCAGGTAATACTATGTGTGTACCTATAACGTGCAGAGAGTGAGAAACGGACAGAAACAGAGAGAGAGAGAGACAGAGACAGAGAGAAACAGAGAGAAAGAGTGAGAGAGAGAGAGAGAGACACAGAGAGAGAGAGACAGAGAGAGAGAGACAGAGAGAGAGACAGAGACAGAGAGAGACACAGAGAGAGAGAGAGCAGATGATCCCACACATGCATCCATTTTTCTGGGTATACAATCCGTTACAAAGTGGGATTCATGCTGCACCCAGCTCAAGCTGTTGTGGCCTAAGCTGACCTGCCAAGCTGTGACAGGAATTGCTTTTAGTGCAACCCAGCTGTTCTTTTACTCCAGCATCACCTGCCTGTGTACTGAAATGCTGGAGGAAAGGGATATGCAAAGCATCAGCATTGCCAATGCATTCAGGGGTCTGATGCTGGGAATGCTCAAAGATTGCAGGATTTGGTGGACGTATGCAGGGGCCACCTTATGTTCCCTGGTGCCAGTCTTCCCCTGCAAGAGTTAAGTGGGTATATGGACTTGCTTTTCCCGTTCACACCTAAAAATGCTTAACATCCCAGCCTGTTCTTTGGGATGGACACTGAGGCAGGAGTTTGGCCTTAGTTTCAAGTTTTCAGATTTACTAAGCCTGTCACATAAAGACAAGTAATAAATGATTGATGAACATAAACATGAGTTCCTAAGTTTCAACTCCCTTGTTTCTATCCTACAAGAAAGAATTCCATTAACTCTTCTTGTTAACCCTTAGAGAGAAGCACAATGAAAGCCTTGCAGTAAAATACATAATGTAAATATTGAAATTCTTGTGAGAAAGAAAACCAGCTGTGGCCAGAACAGAAAGCTTTTTACTTTTAAACAAGCTCAAGAATCTTCTGCCCTACTGGCTTGGAAATTGCAGAGACTTTTACAGAGACTGCTTTGTAAAACATCCTGGTTTCCAGTCTGTTGGTGAAAATGGCTTTTGTCTCAAAGTTGGCAAAGATTTCAAAGGATACGGGGAGAGGAATCTGGGATGCTTCTGGCGGCAAAAGTGCTGAATATGATATTCTGTCTGTTTGGAAAAAAAATATGGATCGTGTTGGATGGTACAAACAAGCATTTTGTTCACAAGTTTAACCTGTGAGCAGGAAGCTAGGGACCAGGTTAGGAAAGCTAAGGCCCAGTTAGAACTGTACTTGGCAAGGGATGTGAAAGATAACAAGAAGGGATTCTGTAGGTACATAGCAAAGAAAAAGACTGGGGGCAATATAGGCCCTCTCCGGAAGCTATTGGGAGAAGTGGCTACCCTGGATTTGGGAAGGCTGAGGTTTTTAATGACTTCTTTCACTCATTCTTCACTGGCAAAAGCTCTGACCACACCACCCAAGACCTGGAAGGCAGACGCAGGGACTGTGAGAATTCAGACCTTAGGCCCACTGTAGGAGAGGATCTGGTTCGAAACCATCTTAAGAGCCTTTACGTACACAAGTCCATGGGACCTGATGAAATCCATTCATGGGCCCAGAAGGAGCTGGCAAATGAAGTTGCTAAGCCAGTGGCCATCATATTTGAAAAATCAAGGCAGTCAGGTGACGTTCCCGATGACTGGAAAAGAGGAAATATAGCCACCATTTTCAAGAAAGGGAAATGGATCACTCGGGGAACTACAGAGCAGTCAGTCTCACCTCTGTGCCTAGCAAAATCTTGGAGCAGATTCTCCTGGAAGGCATGCTAAGGCACATGAAAAACAACAAGGTGCTTGGTGGCAGCCAGCATGGCTTCACTA
>JAVKLG010000081.1:0-11923 GCA_034783915.1 Agapornis pullarius | reverse complement strand
GAAGAGTTAAATAGCAGCCGAACAGGCGAGATTGTTAGGACACATTTGTTAACAGCATTTTCTGACTTGTACTATAGAGTTTCAGGCCACTTTCTCTGTTTTGAATATTTCAACAGATTGAATCAGAATTCTTAGTAAAATGCATTTAACAGCAAGAAATTCTGAAACCACATTTAAGACTTCTGCTTTAAGTCCAAAAATTGTGATAAAAAGCTTTACAAGCATTCAGAAAACAGTCCTGAGGACCTTATAAAATAAACCTGTAGGCAGATATGTAGTTGAGTTTCCAGTTCATGAGTGCAGGTAAACCATTTGTAATCTAATAGATTTATGCTATATATAACACTACATTCAAAACAGAGAATTTTATGGGCCCTGAACAATTTCTTCCTCCACACAGTTGTTTGGTTACAGATACCCATCTCAGTGTGATTTTGACTGCCAGTAGCCGTTAAACACTCCGATATCCCAAGGAGAAAAATATGAAAGTATATAACAAACTGTTAAAAAAAGACACCCAAACAGTCACAAGACATCGAAGTTGCTGGGGATCTTCTATTTAAAGAAAAAAAATAAACAAAGACATAATACCACCTAAAAAAAGGGAAAAGGATTATCTTGTATTAGTGAGGCCTATAATTACTGCAAAACATAAAATGGAACAGAGAGAAGTAGCACAGTTTCTTTTGTATGGCAAATCAATATCATAACGTAATTTTTCTTTTTTCCCCCTACTTTTACCATAAGAGATTTTTCATTTTAAGAAAAACCGTAAATAACATTAGAGGTAAGATGCCCTGAAAGGATACGAATGTGACATTGGCCCATGTACAGACTACTTTTACACAGAAACATGTAATTTGGAAAGGAGCAGAACTGAACTTTGACTCAGTTTTAACTGTAATTAAGGTGCATGTATTTATTCTTCATTTCTTAGTTTTGACGGAAGATGGTGTTTAATAGCTCCAAAAGAGAATGGAAACACATACAGCCTTTCTGGGAAAGGATGCCTCTAACCTATCCTTTCCTGTTTCAGCCCAGTACCTGATAGCAGCCTGTTTACCTGGCATGGTGTTCTCAGTTCTTGGCCTACACTCAACCTTACGCCAGCTCTTTAGAGTCCCTTGTGCCATTATCAGCTGTGTCTCTGCTGGGGACCTTGCCAGAGGCAGTACAGACAGACTGCCATGCTGGCAATGCAAGCAATGGGGCTTTCTCACTCATTTTAAGAGAATTATAGTAGTTCAAACTGTCATAAAAGTTTACTGATAAACGTTAAGGCTGTTTTCATGAGATACAAGTTGCAACTACATAATTATACAAAGCATTTCAACACTACGTCAATGCATAATTAAATTTTCCTTTTCCAAATTTGTCTTGCTTTGATTTTTTAGCAAGGGAATGAAAATTTTTAGGGAAGAGTCACAGAAGCACATAAACCCTGTCCTTTTATAGGGACATTTTTAAAGCTACGTTTCCGTGGTGCACGTGGGCATGCTTCATGAAGTATGTAACTAGAGAGCACCAGGCCTTCTCCTCCACCTAACAACACATGAGTTTCTCCATAATTTCTCTTTTACACTGTTTCAGGCTAGTTCCTGAAAAATAATTTATCTTTACCATTTCCTTCCACTTTGGCTTTCTATTGGAAGGAACATCTAGTCTCCCTGCCAGACCAATACCAAATTTCATTTCCCTAAGATGTGTGGAGACATGGGGCAAATGGTAAAAGGAAAGACTGATGGCGGGGGAATAGGCTGGAATACCTACCAGAGGAAATGCTGGGGGGTAAAGATCCACCCCCTGACACTGGATGTGAGGCCAGGATGCTATTTAAAAATCCCGCCCTCAGGAATCTCGAAAGAGACTTCACCCCAATGGTCGGAAAGGATCCTTTCAAAGAGATAAAAATGATCATTAATCAAATGACCTGTTCTTTGGCTGATAAAAGAAGTCGACTGTTTAAAGAAAGAATAACCAAATCTATGCAGTTAACAGTTTCACTGGAACAGATCTTATCAAAAGCAGTTAAAGTCTTTGTTGCTTTTTAACCAAGTCAAACAATACACAGCTTTAACCAGAAAGAGCCTGTTTTCTGCATACTTTGCAAATGAAGAACTCCAGCACATCTAGGAATTGCAAAAAAAAAAAAAAGGGTATTTTAAAGGCAAATTACAACTACCGGATATTCATAATGCATTCCAAAATAACTGTGCTATAGAGGCATTTTACAGTGTTGTATACAAACCAAAGAGAGACCAGTACAGATGAAGCTATACCACCAAAGATGTGTTTAATCTAGTATTTTAAAGCCACTTGACAGAAGTCATGTCAGGCAAAAGGAAAACGGGAACCAGAATTTGGAGCTACATGATGGACTTCTGTGTCAGGGCAGCTGTATCAGCCAGAGCTTCTATCACATTTCCTAACTGTCAGTATATATGGATCTGGGCCAAAACCAGAACAGACATGTCCCCTTTCTGCTTGCTTTCACCAGAAGCTTAACACATTTTGCGCTTTCAATATAATAAACCTTTTATTCTTCTCATTGCCTAAATGTACAGCTTTATTTCTGGAAACAATGATTATCCCATTCACCTCTTTTAAAATAAGTACTTGTGACATATCTATTAGAGCGATGATATGTGATAGTGGATCCACTGTTTCAGCTTTCAGCACACATACAGAGATCTAGAGACATTATTTCAGCTAGCTCATGTTAATGCTTAGTTAATGTCAGCATCAAAGATGGATCTGAAATGAGAGCTCTACACATCATGCTTAAAAGCAGAGTCAAGATTCTCCCATCTTACAATAAATTTTAATTGACAATCAGAATAATTTAGGCTTTTTTGCAAGTGCATCAAGCAAGCACGCATCCAGAATTTTAGGCATTGGCAGGTTTGTTTTCATCACCTTGCAGGTATTACATGAGTGTTGTTTTAAGAGAAGGAAAATATCTTAGTATTTATATACAATGAGAAAAACAAAAGGCCTTCTTCAAATTAATGCAATAGTTGTTTGTTTGCTTGGCTTTTTAACTAATGAAATACAGAGAGGAAAATCTGGCATCAAAACACACATACGTATCTGCTGAACTTAAAGTAGCTTAAGAGAGCTTTGAATTTTTCTCTGCAGTTTTCAAGCAAGAGTTGTATTGTTTCTTCTCAATACACCTGCCCTTTAAATTTGTTATTAGACCTGCTAGAGTCTGTGGGAGAAGAATTAGGTTAATTAGTGCTCTGGATGCAGTATTTTTATATATGATGGCTAGAGACAAGGCATAAAAGTTTTCCCTCTGACCACTCCTGAAAAGCCCTCAGCATTCTTGTAAAAGCATTGCCAACATCCATGGCTTTTATTTTAAAAGGTTTTCAGAGGTAATCATGAATAGAGAGTCCAGAATGAAATACACAGAAATTCAATAATAAAATGGGAAACTGTTCCATTAACTCCAAGATGTCTGGTACTAAAGAGCATCCGAAAACATGAAGGCTAAATAATGAACATACAAAGGCTTCCCAAATAAAACTTTGCTTCTCTGATTCAAAATAGGAGTTATACCAACCATAAAGTACACCCACTGTGAGTCACATACCATATGTACAAAGCTTCAGAAAAGCCAAACAGCTTGAGCTTCACCATCGACATTTTCTTACATTTAAATGGTATTAAATGCCAAATAACTCATTTCCTAGCAGTCTTACAATAAGTTGCTTTGTTATAGGAAGTAATGAAGACACAATAAAATTCATTTTACCTATTGTACATATTCAGAAATAGAACTGAGGAGCAGCAAATTTTGGAGCAATTCAGTCAGTGAATACTAAAAGAGCTGGAGGAATAAAATTATTGAGGCTTTATAAGCAGCAAATAACTAAAGGAATACAGACAAATAATGTTTTACTCTCACACCTAAAGGATTCAGTTGTGCAAGCGTAAAATCTTTGTGTCATTTGAGATGCTCTAGAAAATCAACACTCACACCTGACTGGCAGATCTGACAATATCTGCAGGAGACGTGCACTCTTTGCAAGTGGTAGGAAGATGAAAAGCAGTATTAATTGGGTATCTGTGAGTAGCCATGTTGTTTTAGGCAATATAATCCCACTCAAATAGTCTACTGTCACTTCAAAAACGTCTCTGATTAAGCGGAATAGAGAGTTACAAGAACAAGACCTCACGCAGTCTCTCCTATAAGTCCACAAACAGCTTCTGAAAAGGACAAGGATGATAACATTCAGCCCTGGTCAGTATCCATCAACACAAAACTGCAGAAAAAGGAGAGGCTGAAAGTTCACTGTCTTCTGATCTTATTGCCTGCAAAATGGGAAAATGGTTTGCGATAATGGCATGACGATGTATGTGACACTGCTTATCACTGCATAGTGGGTAAAGAAAATTAATTCTCTTACATCCCATCAACCACCACCAGGACAGAGGTTCGATAAGAGCCCTGGGCATTTACAGTAACAGCAGCTTACTCAAATTTGTACTTGTTTGCATGAAAACATTCATTAAATATTTGACAGAAAATCTGCAACAAAAACTTGTGTCCAAGAGAGAAAGGGAGAAAGCTCCCTGCAAATACCACAAAAAAGAAGGGAGGTGTGAGCATGATATTAAAGAGAAAACATCAGTTTTGCAGAATACAAAATTCTCTGCAGAAATCAATTCAAAATGATTTTATTTCCTTCTAACTGCTATCTGTTTTTCAATTGGGCAATGAAGATGTTGTCTTTCCTCTTTTTTTCCAAACTGGAATCATGCTTTGCTAAAGCCCACCAAAAACTTGCCTGCTGCTTTATATCCTGCTCCAAATTGCAGAAGCAATATTCATTTTTTAGAGGTGTATGCTAGCAATAGAAATCTTAATGCCTAATTTAAACCATCTCTTTGAAGCAACCACTCTGGACACTTTCAAGATGCTAGGATATTATTCCTTTAGTTAAACAAATTCCTTGAGAAATGCTATTCTGTCGGTGCACATCATACAGAGATTGCTGCTTTATGCTCATTCTCTTGTTTTGTGTAAAAATCAATGCTTAGTTTTGCAGTGGGTGCAGTTACAGTAATGGGAAGGGCTTTTAGTATAAGGTCTTACTGGTTCTAAATTGGGAAAAGGAGACATTAATATTAAGCCACAGTTCCTCAGCGCTCTGAAATACAGCTGTTACTTACCAGCTTACTGGCATGGATTTACTGAGAAAAAACCCCCAACCTCTCCCTGCTCCATGAACATGATGCCACCTTAACATGGGAAACTACATTAGCTACAGATATTAGTTGGAAAAGTGCATTGAAATGGTAAAAATATATGACAATACTCTGAATAGCTGACAGTTCATGAAGTACACACCGTTTGCTGAATCCTGTGATACCAGTTTATAACTCAAGGGTAAATTCTTCTGTTTCACAATTATTGCAGCTAAGTGCCTGTGCTCAGAGGCAGTGGGGGAGTGCTGAACCAATTAGCCTGCCTTCCACCTTCATCTCTTGTTCCAGGGGGAATATCATCCCACAGACTGTAGAATCTGATAGGGAAATCACTGGCATAGCATCCCAAACTGGTATAGTTTTTGTAGCTTATTATCACACAGAGAAGGGCAAGAGTACATAGCTGGGTTTAGGAAATACATATGCTTAGTTCAGCTCCACAGCACATACATTAATTCACACACATTTATTAGCTCTTGCATTACAACAGCATGGCCAGCCAGAAGAAACAGACATTTCTCCCCACACCAAGGGCACATCCCGTGGACTAGGTCTACCAGCAATGTAAGTGTGCTGAAGAGTCCTAGATACACAAAGAACAGACAGTTTTGCCACATGGCTCAGCAACAGTACTCGATGGATGGATGGATGGATGGATGGATGGATGGATGGATGGAGAGAATGGTGCTAAGTACACTTGGTACAATACTGGTGGAACAAAATGAGAGTGGAATGCACAACCTGTTTGAATAGGGGGTGGAGGGGCCCTGGTTAGCTGTAGTAAAAGCCATTTAAAAGGAACTAACTTACTCTCAGGGACTGAGCCAGCTGATAAACTTTAACCTGACCTATTATTTTTGCTGCTGACGCTTTACAGACACTTCAGCATAAGATCTTCAGAAACTGAAGACAGTTTTTTTCTGCTAATGACAGTACCTACTCACCTACTCACATCTGCTGACCTGAGCTTAAGCATTCCCACCAGTTTTGTTGGCATATGCAGTATGGTGCCAGCACACTAACAGCTGTCTTTGGGGCCCACATCCCACCCTTCTCTCCAGATGCTGGCTTCTGTGCCCTGCTACCATCAGCAGTACTTAAGCCAATGCCATTGTAGCCCCTGGGTCCACAGGACTCACAGGGACGGCATCTGAAGCTCCTAGGTTATATAGATACAGGCAGGCAGGGCCATCAATCAGCTTGTTGTTTGTGGCAGGGTCCCTGGGCCTTACTGGGAACAAACAAAACACTTTTTTTTCTCACTACAGCAATTGCGCTTGTAGTGCAGCTTGTGGAGATGTGCTTTTAAAAAGGACAACCTGATCTAGCTCAAGATGTCCCTGACTGTTGTGGGGGGTGTGGATTAGATGGCCTTTAAAGGTCCTTACCAAACCAAACTATTCTGATGCTATGATACTGTGAACATTTCCAGAGTCTCTGCATTGTGTCTAATGACCTGGCTGAAATGCATTATTAGAAAGCCTACTAAAGATGCAGACAGCTCTGCAGCCATGTTACTTGTTGTCGGTTTTTCTTGTTTATTATACTTTAAACTGATCCATTACTTTCTGCAGGTGGAGTTAACTGTGTCAGGTGTTGTGTATTTCTGCGCAAAGTCCAAAGGAGCTCTTCGGCTGCTCAATTTAATAAACAGGAAGGAGATGTTCTAGAGAGGTCACACTTCTTTTTACTAGTACCTCTCCTTATTAGTACCATCAAGAGAAGACTTGAGTTTGTTACTATTTTCCCATAGATTTTGCTTAGAATTTTGGAAAAAAGAAAAAAATACACGGTCAGTGTATTCAATATTCTCCCCTCCCCACCCCTCTCTATTTTTGTTTTATACAGTTTCTTGCATTGATGGTTTTTCATACAGGGATTGTAAAATATAGCTAAGAGAAATGTCTTAGCATCTCTGCAGATGAAGGCCTTGGGGAGCTCAGTAAAAGGGCTTGTTGTGATTTAACCCTAGGTGCCAACTAAGCACCATGCAGCCACTCTCTCACTGCCTGTCCCCCAACCCATAGCACTGGGGAGGAAGATCAGAAAAATCTGTGGGTTAAGGTAAGAACATATATTGATATGTGAAATATGGTAACATATAAGAACACCAACAATAATGAAAAGGAGAGAGAGAAATAAAACCCAAGGAAAACAAGGATAAAATCCCCAAGTGATGCACAGTACAATTACTCACCACCTGCTGACCGATGCCCATACTGTCCCTGAGCAGCAACTGGAAGTTCCTGGCCAGGTCCCCCAGTTTATATACTAAGCATGATGTTCTATGATACGGAATATCCCTTTGGCTAGTTTGGGTCAGCTGTCCTGACTTTGCTCTTACAGCTCTGTGCGCAACCCTTCACTGGCAGAGCATGGGAAACTGAAAATCCCTTGACTTACAGTAAGCACTTCTGAGCTACAGCTAAAAGATTGGTGTGTTATCAACATTATTCTCATACTAAAGCCAAAACACAGCACTGTGCCAGCTGCTAGGAAGAAAATTAACTCTCTCCCAGCCAAAACTGAAACAGGGCTATAATGAGCTTTTGCATTCAGTGTGGCAGGAAGGAATAGAATGACTTCAGGATGTTTTCACTACTAACTAGATTCTCATAAAGGTGGGACTGTAACACTTAGTAATGAAATACTAGAGGACAAAATGTAGAGAGAGTTTTCCTGCTTCTGAATTATCTGATGTTACCACCCAATATCTGAGAAAAGGCTGGCTCTGTTATGAGCACTTTCCATTCTAATATAAAACCTGTTTCATATTGTTACTAGTGTTTCCACAGGGAAGCTAAAAGAAGGTTTAAAGCATGTTTCCCAAACTTATTTCCAATATATCCATTATGGAGAGTACTGAAAACTGGTCAACTTCTCTCTCACATGATTTTATTGATTCATACTTTCTAGACCATCAGGAATTGCACATCATAATCTTTTATGGGGAAACATATGGAAGCTTTTTATGAGGAATGGCTTCATAAAACTTGAAGTTATGATGTCAGATTACAATTTGTAGTGCATTCAAAAGGCTTGACTTGGAATGGAAAAAAAAACCAAGATCAGAAGCAGGGCTAAAATTTCTTCCTGATGAACGTGTTAGTTCATATTTTTAGCATTCATCTGTACAATTGATTTTAACTGTTTCGAATGAACTAATCTGCAGACTTAGAATGTAGTTTTAATAATGTATTTCAGAGCTTTTTGACACATTCAAGCAAAGGCAATATAGAATGGTACGCCTGAATTTTTACTCGCATAGCTTGTATGTCTTAGATAAATGTAACTTTCAAGACCACTGAACAATATTTTGCAGTAGAGATCATAAAAAAATTAGAGCACAACAAAAGATACCAAAAATGAGTGTGCTTCCCCTATTGACACTGCAGAATCACACAACGGTTGAGTTGGGAGGGGACCTCTGGAGGTCATCAAGTCCAACAAAATCATGACAAGATTTCCACAAATAACACAGTGAAAGTGCACGAAGGCTACATTTTGCTCTCAGGTACCTAAGGTAGCAAACCCAAACCTGTATGGAGAGCAGTTTGCTGTGCAGAGGGAAATTTATGCTCTAATGTTCAGCAGCAAATGTACAAAGGGTGGCCTAAACTTATTTCCCCCGCTTCCACTCGAGTAAACGACATCATCAGAGAGCACTCACAAATATTTCTGTCATTCTTGAATGCACTTTCAAGAACTTGTAGGTCTTGAACTGCCTTCATCTAAGCAAAGCAGCCTGATTTTATTATACCACTGCTGTAAAATACAGAGCTTGCAATCTTAACTCAAAGTAGAAAGCACTGTTAGAATACATAATTATTCTAAACGTGCAGCCAATGTAAAACCAAGAACATCTTCATTTACCAGGTAGACTCTGACTAATTAAGTTAGAAATAGCAATTACCTGACACATCTCCAAGGGAACAACTACTATGGAAATCACATCATTTCCATTAGTAGAGTTAGCAAGATGCCAAAGTATATGAATACAAGAAACAGGAAAACCAAATATAAACTGCTCTTGGAGGGATGCAGTTGAGGACTGCTCACTGTGGCATTTTTAAACAGTGAGATCGGAACTCCTTCTGAAGGAACTCCTGTCAACATCTAAACCAGCACAAGTCCTTTGCACCTGCTGTGCTCCATTAAAGGTCAGGAATGAATCTCATCCCAAATTAGAAGTATTACTCTTTAAAACTAAACGGATTTTTTAATGTATTTGTGACCAAGTTGGTTACCCTTAATCAAAACACACTCTAGGAAAAACTCTCTAAGAAACTGAACACACTGCATCATATATGTCTCCTCAATAGTCTTAAAAATGGATTAACAGATGCTTCAAATTCGTTTTGCTATATTTTAGTGAGATTCTATGCACTTGAAGAAAATATTTTTTGAAAAAAAGTAAAAAATAAAGGCATTTTTTTCCATGTTATTCCGCATAGTAAATTTTCTCAGAAAAGGTTAAAAAGTAACATTCTCCTACACAACACCCCCAGCAGGACTGCTCTTTTTCACTGCCAAGTCAGCTGCCGTCGTTCTCAACTGTATTCTGCCTGCAGTTAGGTGGTTATTCTGAAAAGTGCAGCAGCTTTCTAAAGTATTCAATGAGCCCAGATTCAGAAATAGTTCTTAAACCAGCCATTAGATCACTGCAAACAATATGATGTAGTAGCCTTTTGTGACAAAATGCTGTAACCAAAATATATGTGGTGCAGATGTGCCCTAAGAGCTATAGGAAAAACCCATACCTGTACAGACCAACTCTAAGAAATCCAGGGAGTAGAAGATAACACCTCTGTTGACAAATCAGTTTTCAGTTACAAACAATGGCAAAACTTACTTTACTTTCAGTTTGATTTAAATTCTGAATTTCCTTAATATTACTGGTTTGGGAATAATAAAGCATCCACATGTTTTGGCCTCAATTCTGTGAAGAAGATCACTATAACCTAGTTCTTGGAGGAAATATTATAAAAGGCCTGATTTTCTGTATCAAATCTCCTAATCTCTGCTCCAGCCTGAAACTTATGGGATCTACGTGGAAACATGGAGAAACACTTGGTAGGGCGAAGTTGCTGTTCTGGCCTCCAACCCTGGTGAGTTTAACCTTGAGATCCTTATGAAAGACAATGCTTTCCTATGAACCTGAAGCGCTAGAATACTGTTATTTCTTGATTGGTGGATGGGCATAAATCCAGACTTAAGAATATTTACATAGAATGACACTATTATAGAAAATCACAATTATAGCTAGTTTATGACTTCTCTGGGAGAAAAAGCAAATGCTGCAAGAAGCTTACAATTCCTAAGGAGGAACTGATGGAAATTACAGAATATTTGGATAGAATATTAACATCTAATTTAATTTCCCTTGCTGCTTCTAGACAAACAGGCAATTTGGGAGGAAAAACTGAGGCAATTGCTTGAAAGAGTTCTACAAACACTATAGCCATTTATTTTGTGATGTGTTAAATGTCAGTGCACACTGAAGTTCTGCTTGCTGAGAAGACTGGTGTGACAATATTAATAGATTAAGGCTTTTAACAGAAACAACAACTGTTGTGTTGAATCATCTCTGTAGTCTTAATGGAATAGTAATTGGAAATAGTGTGCTTCTGCTATGAGATAAAACAATCTGTGTATATTTAAGCTGTATATTAAATAAGTATTTTTCAGTCAGCGCTTAAACTGAAAATAGCTTTAGCACAATGCCAAACAAGAGCTCTGAAATCTTTATGTATTTAAAGTTATGTATGATACCCAGAATGCTGTTCCAAGCACTGCATGCTGTACATCTGGACTTCATGATCATGCATGTATTATCAAATTAGCTGGAAAGAAAATTAAAATTACAGTTTTCATGATAGCAAATACAAGCCTGCAATATTGGCCAAACCCTCTGTAATTCACTTTGTACACATCCTGATTTGGGGAATGACCATTAATAATTAGCAATACAAATTTCATTTCAGTCATTTTTTGATCATCCAGTTTTTGTGATTTGGGAGAGAAAGATCCTGAATATAACCTGCACATTCCTGTGATATGGATTTCTTCATCCTTTAAGACAGAAACCTCCTATGTGAAATGTTGATGGGGTCTTATAATTGTGATGGTTAAGAAGTTCTATGGGCTTTTAAATTATCATATGTTCCATAAAAAGAGAGATAATATGTTTTAATTTTGTACTTAATGTTTAAAAATTGCAGTGAGTTCTAATTTAATGAGTGAAGTAGCTTTTCATGGATGACATCTGAAGATGAATGCATTCATGCAGCCTTCTGTACATTCTGCAGTTCTGCAATTAAAGCTCTGATTATCCACTCTTTTAGCCATGCTAGCCTGTAACAGTATGAACAAAGAGAAGGAGATAAGCGCTCTCCACTTTCAAACAGTAATCAGCACCACTGAAACAGGCTGTTTCCAGTCAAGAAAAACACTTGGGGATGAATTTCCAAAGACTCAGATGACAAAAAGTTAAACAAATGTAGAGTATAAACTGAGGGTGAGGATTCCTTTCACTATTCACATTAATACCGTTCACCATTCACATTTCACTAATATCAATGAAATTAAGTATAGAGGTTTGATTTCCTTCTCTGTTACTAACACCAACTGACTCCCTCAAATAAGCCAAAATCAGAAGTTAGGAAGACTGCCATCATTATCATTACCATAGCCTCAGATGAAGTCT
>JAVKLG010000080.1:0-11988 GCA_034783915.1 Agapornis pullarius | reverse complement strand
AAACCCATCAAGGAGTTCACAGTTTGGGCACAGAACACAAGAGGGGTGACCCTGAACCCAGCCCCCAGTTCATCTGCGGGCCGCTGCTGCCGGCAGCTGCTCCATCTCTTCACGCGCTCCTCACTCCGGTCTCTTCCTCCACGAGCAGCTCCGTTTACAGGCTCCATCTTCGGGCTCCTGGGGATCTAGGAAGCAAACAACACCGAGCAAGGGTCAGGCCTTGCCTACGGCTCACCTGGCAGCACGCACAGCAACTCTGCTGCCATCGGGGACAGGCAAATCTGGCCAAAGGCGGCCTGCCACTTGAAAAGCTGAGGCTGGTTTTCTCCTGCGTGTCAGCACACGCATCAGCAGCCTGCTGTGAAACTTATTTAGTCATCCGAGCCGCAGAGGCTGGACTCCTGCACTAACTTCGGCACCGTGGTGGCTTCTTCCCCTCTTACTTCAACAGTCGCCTCATCAGTCACTGTTCCCTTTGCGGCACTGTCACCCTCCAGCAACCATATCTACAGCCTGCATCTCCCTGCTGGGTACTGTCACACGCAGGGGTCAGACACAACTCCCACACCTTCAGCGTTTATTGACTGACAGAATTTATTCCCTTGCCCACCCAGGAGTCCTCAGCGCCAGCTTATCTACAGAAGCGTGTCGGTGAGCACGCTAAGAGCTCGTACGAGTGTAAGAGCTGAACTGAAGGCCCAGGGAGGTACTTACACTGCCCACAAGAACTCGGCTCTTGTGACCTCCCCTTCCTGGAAGAGTTTCAGAGCAGCTGTCTTGGCCACCTCTAAAATCACAGGATCTCTTACCAGGGACTTACCCTGCAGTGAGATGTATCTTCTCTTCCTGCACTGAGCTGTTGGAGGGCACCTTCGCTCTTCTGCAGTCTCCTTCACTGCCTTCCTCTCTTCCCTCGCTGATCCACTCGCATTCTCCTTTAAATAAACACACCAGAAAATGAAATAAACCCAAAGATCACTCAATAGTTTCTCGTTATCGCTCTAGGCACTAAACTAGAACTGTTCTTCTCCACTCCAAAAGGGCACCTGAGAAAGGCTGAGCACACGATGAGTGTTTTGAACCCAGCAGTAAGGTTGCCAAACTGAAAGTCAAGCTCTTACAGAATGTCAGACTAAGCAAAACAAGGAATCTGAAAATCAGAATCCGCAAACTCAGGGGACAAACGGCAGATCCAGCTATCAAACAACTTGACAGAGCTGTGCCATGCAAAACTGCACACGCAGCCACACATTTCTGGGTGGGAATCTCTTGCTAATGGGCTCTCAGTCATTCCAAGCCTCACAGTCTCCACCTTGAGCCTGCTGTTACTCACTGTTAAATATGCTAAAGGCAAAGTCTGGGCGCATTAACACTGCACTATGTGCTCTTGGAAACGTGCTGTCTCTGCATATGGCATGAGGGGTGCTAACAAGGCCTTGTGAAAACCCTTTGGCCAGCTATGCCTTTGTCTAACATCCAAAACATAGCTCCTAGGTGTAAAAACTGAGAGGAGGAAGGAGGACTCTGGCTCACTGCCTTTGCCAGCCAGAGCCCACATTTCACAACTCAGGAGCTAAACCTGCCCATTCCTGGGGAGTTGTACCTCCATTTAGCACTTACTGGCTCTGCACTAAGCCGTCCTTCCACAACTGACATTTCAGACGGCAGAGCTGGGATGGGATCCAGTTGTTCTTCAGGGGCTCCGTGGGTGGTCACAGAGTCTTGCACCCTGTCAGCAGCAGTAGCCCTTTCTATGGCCGCACGGATGTAGCTTTTAAACAGCTCTCCATCCCAGCTCTCTTCAGCCTCTGGTGTCACTATGTCAGCGCTGTGGGACGCATACATCTCAGTGAAGAACTGAGACACGTCTTCAGAACTTAATTCCGGCAGCGTCTCCTCGCCCTCAGCTGCATGACGTGCCCCATCAGAGGGCAGGCATTCAGCTGCAGAACGTGGCTGCACTTCAGGACTCTGCGAGGAACAAAACACAGGGAATTTCTAGATCAAAAAATCACAACCAGTTTCACTCAGGGCTGATGGATTTTACTGCTTCTGAGGACTGGGCAAGTGCTTCCTGATGATCAGTACACAAGCAGGGCAGGAGGAGCAACGCTGTAGCTGGCTGCCTGCCTCAGCGGGATCTTGGGGAAGTATCTGCCCCAGAGCACACACAGGCTATACTGATTATTGGCCAGAGCTCAGTGAGATGCACAGGCAAAGCACTGTCTTCTGTACCGCCTGCACAGCCCCTGCCACCCTGCTCCAGGAGAAATGACACAGCCTACACTAACCCTCGGCAATCTCAAGCCCTTTTGATCCCTCCTGTACACTGCTCCTGTTCCCCTGCTCAGAGGCAGCCAGGCACTGACCTGCCACCACTGCTTTACACCCCTGCTTACCTTTGGGCTGCTCCCACGCAGGGGACCTTCCACCAACCTCACATGCACCAGCAGCTTTTCAGTGGCAGTTCCCTGGCTGCGGCTCCCTAATCCAACCAACCACTAACCACAAAGTGGTTAAACAGGAAGTTACCCGGCCACTTACTGGTTAAGTAACCACTCCATCTCTTCTCACTCCGTGGACTTGCTTCTCCAAGAAAGACCCTTTCGACAGTGTATTTCTATTACCTTTCGATCTAGCCACACCACCACCCCCTGACGACTCCTCTGGGAACATGTGCTGGCCCAGACACTCATCTCAGCCTTCTGACATCCGAACTGATGTGACTCTGACTTGCCATCACTCACACTGATCCTCAGGGGCTGGAAGCAAAAGCAGATCACAACCAAAGGGAGAGCACAAAGATGCAATGCGTGAAAAAGAAATACCAGCCTATCAATGGCACCACTGGCTGTTGGCTATTCCTAGCCTTACAGCAGCGTTACCCTGGCCATAGCCTGCCCAGCTCGGGTAAGCTCATATTAAATCAGAAAAACAGGCAAAAAGGCCAAAAGGTTGGCATTTGCAACACAAGAAACTGGATGGTCAGGCTTGCACAGCTCAACCCTTTTTCACCACGCACCAGCAGAGCGTGCTCTGCTTATCCCCTGTGAGGAAAAAGCGTATCTGTCTCCGCGCTGCTGGAATGTGAAAGGAAGCCCTGGCATTTTTACCGAGCTTCTTTTGCTATTTGATAAGCCAGGCCACCCAACCAGGTGCAATTGCCTCCAGAATTCTAGGCAGAATTCATGGGCAGGAAGCACCGGAGCTCTCCTAGACAGGATATCTCTGAGCTGGGGCCCGTTCCAAAAGTCAACTTGGTTCCGCTCCTTCGTCCAACGAAACTCAGCACTGCCACAAGCTGTCTGGGCCGCAGAGGTGGAGCTGATTCCCGGTATCATAACATTAAAGAATCCCACTTTGTGCAGGCAAGGACTCTCTTCAAAGACAAACGCAGACTCCTGAACTAAAGCAAATTATGGTCAAGACAAACAGAACACTTTTACAGGAAAAAAGCACTGCGCCGGTCAGGACACCCACTGTGCCGCTGCCCTGAAACCTTACCTGCGTTACAGCACTGCCCCTTTCCTGTTTCAAAGTGGTGCTTTCAAATGGGCACTGGCAAACCACGTCACTTTCCCTTTCCAAAGCAGATCCAGTCCCAAACTTGTCTCCTTCCTGCCGCCAGTCCCGAACCCTGCGGTCCACGCATGGGGTCTCCTCCCTTCCCCCTGCTCTCTGTGCGCTGCACTCACCTGCGCAAAGCCGCAGTCGGGGCACGCCGCAGCCGCAGCACTGGCGCTGACACTCACAGGCTCTCCCTGGCCAGGGGGTGAACACCGCGGGGTCCCTGCACAATTCAAACACAGGGATCAGACTGCCAGAACTGCTGCCCAGGGTGCACAGTTCTAGTGCTTACTTGCAGTAAAGACTGCAGTAACCACTCAGGAAGCTAGCTCCCTGAAACTTACTATGACCTCCCCACTGATTCTGAGTTCTCTACCTTAAAACAGATTTCTGCCGAAGTATCTAGACACAGACCAAGCATACGGATCGTAGAAGTAACCAACACACACAGACACGGAAACTTCACATCCACTCTGCTCTACCTTAGTATCACCTTTTTGCTTTGGCTGCTTGACTGTCTCAACACAACATACCACAGAAAGGGGATTCACACAGGAAGGGCCTGCATGTTCACACACACACACACTCTGGAATGAAAATGAGACCTTGTTCCAAAAAGCAGCTCCGTAGATGAAGCGGTTTCTGCGGGTCTCAGAACCTGCTGACAGGCAGAGAGAACTTACAAGGAAAGGCACTACTGGTGGGACAGACAACCTTTAAAATGTGCAGTCCTTCTGGGCGAGAGAGAAACCCTTGATGAAACCAAATCTAGGCCGATGGTCACAGTAGGTTTTAATTCCTATACCTATTGCCCTTTGTCATACGAAACCCACGGACTTTTGTCCATTTTCCAGCAACAGACACAAGAGCTAAGCAACAGGGAGCGAGCTAGTGGGCATCCTTCCACAGCAGCACGAGGCACGTGTCTGACTCCTGTCACTTCAAAAGCTCATTCTGAGCAACCTTAGCGTGAAATCTGGACATCTTTCAGAAGAACGCTCTGTGACCTGCAAACCTATTACAGTTCTGGACAGTGCCAAAAGTCTAACGATACCCGGGCTTCACTCCCTGGGAACTCCAAAGGATGCTGACAAACCCCACAAAACCACCAAGGAAACCCCAGGGGGCTACTGCCCTTCACTGCAAGAGAGCAAAGGAGAGATTGGCTGTAACCTGCTGGACTAATCCTACGCCAACAAACACGTAGTACAAGGAGCCTAGTTTCTAAAGAGAAGACAAGGAAGAACCCCAAGGGTAAAAGTGCTTGTGAAACAGGAGGCAAGTGTAAAACACAAAGTCCAGATTACAGGCTGTAAGAAGCTACAAAAAAAGAGCAGAATTTGCACAACTCTTGCACTCAGTAGAGCTTATAGTGAAAGCAACTCGTGAATCAAGCGCCCTGTAATGCCTGTACAGCAAGGGGAGGAGAACAAACATAACCGTGTAGAAGCCCAGACCGGTGACCAATCCTGAAGGGGTGCGGAGTGCAGAGCGGTGCACAAAAGGAATGCTTTGCACTCACAGCACCTTTTCTTGGGGTTTTTTTTGCCAGCTGCAGCGGTGCCTGATCTAACAGCAAGAAAACTGGACCTGTGCAAATCCCACTGACGGGATCACCCGCCAAAGGGGCCAATTCATTTGTGCTACTTCAAGTCTTCCAGCTGAATCACCATTGCACACACACCTGCTTTACCCCCACGCTTTTGTCTTTCCCTGCTCGTTGCAGAGAAGGCATCTCTAAGCTCTTCTGTCTCTGATACAGTTCATCTCATCAGAGCCAGAAGTAATGAGCACCTGAAGCACATTCTGTCACCGGCTGTTAGCAAGTCACAGGCAGGGAACACGCATCTCACTGGAAGCACACACGGCAGATACACACACAGGGACACAGCACAGGGGAAGAACACGTCATGCGTCACTTTGCAGCAACTTCTCGAGCAGCAAGTGAAGAACTTTGGCCGTACGTGTTGGAAGGGAAGCACCAGCTGGAGCCCTTCGCTCAAGCGGCAGAAGCGAGCGCACGGCCCGGAGAGCGTGGGTGACCTCGGTGGAACACTTGTGGAGCACGGGAAAGGGAGCCCCATGGCCTGGGAAAGCCCCGTGCCCCGGCAGCCACCCAACACAACCCTGCCATGCTCTGGAAGGGACCGCAGGCTGCTGGGATCTCGTGGCCTGGAAAGCAGGAGGGTCCTGGCTCGACGCCGCTCTGTCCCAGGCAGGGAAGCAGCTGCCTGCATGGCAGGGTTGAGGAGCCTGCTGCCCTACAGTCACCAGTCCTGCAAAACAAAGGGAAACAAGGATTAAGGGAAGGAGGGTTCGCTAGCCCTGAAAGGCAGGATGAGGAACCAAGGCTCCACAACGTTCCCTGCGAAGGCCACCTTTGCTCCAATACTCTCAATCCAGAAACAGACTCTGTTCTTACACCTAAACGTACAGTAACTGCTGTAACACCTGGGCACACAGGAACACCAGGGCCGTGCCAACGCACAGTCACCTCTGGAGCATTCAGTCTCCTGAAAAACCCTCAGGAGCAAGCGACCCTTCCTTAGAAATGTGCTATTGCAAATCAAAATGGGCAGGAGCTGACTAAGCCGGCACAAGCCGTTCAGGGAGTGCTGTGCATTACATCAGGCAGCCAGTTAAAATAAAGGGGAATCGTGAAGCACGGCTCTACCAAACTGCAGTGCTGACAGCACCCAGGCAGCCAAGGCAAGGCCAACGTCCAAATCCTCTACGTGACACTGAGAGCACCTGATGACAAGTCATTCCGTTTGTCAAGGAAAACCAAACCAAAGCCAGCTTGTTTCCAGGCGGCTCAACCGGCTCAGTTGAGTCTAAAAACGCCCAGACTTTGCCGCTTTGTTCCTTCCAGGATAATTCCCTTTAACCTTGTCTGGTTTCCTCCCTCAGTCAGTTAGGCTCTCATGAAATGGCCCTTGCCCTCACGCAGTTACCCATCGCTTCACACAGATTGAACGACAGCTTATGCACGGAGCAGCCCTTCGAGGAGCAGTACCGTTCACCTGGTAGGGCTGGGCCAGCTGCAGAGAGACAGGCTCTCACCGCAGCCCCCGACAGAGGCCGCCTTGCGGCCCACGGGCAGCCTGAACCCCAGGCGAACCTCGCTCCCCGTGCCTGCCGGCAGCACAGCCCCCCGCATGAACAGCACCCGCTTTCCCGCGCCGGCCGGCGGAGCTGAGCGGCCGCCAGCAAGCTCAGGCAACCTTGCTCCCCGCGGGGGTGCCGATCTACGAAGCCCACAGCACCCGGTGCCTCTCGGCCCGGGGCCACCCCAGCTCACCGGGCCTGGCAGCCTCGCCGAGCGTCGAGGGCGGGCGCTGGGAGCGCTGGGCCGGGCGGCTGGGCAGCTCCAGCCCGGCCGCCAGCTTGGCCTTGGTGGCGCTCGTCAGGCGCCTGAGGCGCACGAGGAGCTCGGGCCGGTCGCGGCGGAAATGGGGGCTGTGGAAGTGGAGCAGGGGCCCGGCCGAGCTGCCGCCATCGCCCCCCGCCGGCTCCTGCAGGGGCCCCGGCTCCAGCTTGCGGAACCCGTACAGGTTCAGCTGCCGGATGAAGCTGCCGAAGTTCCTGGTCTTAAAGAACTCGGCGCTCAGCGCCGCCCCCTCGCCGGCCGGCTCCGCGCCCAGCAGCTCCCGCTCGAAGAGCCGCCGGTCGATGAGCAGCCCCTCGCCACCGGCATCCCAGCGCACGGAGCCGCAGCGCGGGCTGTTCGCCAGCTGCCAGAGCTTGGCCGGGAAGTGGTTGGGGTTGACAGCGCCGGGCAGCCGCTGGCCCTCCATGGCGCTCCCCGCCAACGGACGCACCGGCCGCCGGGCAACGCCCTGCCCCATCGGCCCGCCCGGCACGGGACCGGCGTCAGGCCGCGCTGCCCGCCGGGGCCGGCCCCGCCTCCCCTCGGCACGGCCACAGCCGCACCCGCACCGGCACCCGCAGCGCCGCCACAGCCCGCCGGGCCCGCGGCGGCTCCCCGCTGCCCCAGCCCCGCCGCTCCCCTCGGCCGCTCCCCGGCCCCAGCCCCAACAACAAAATCAGGACAAGAACGTAAAAGCCAAACCTGCAGCAGCAACGCAAAAGCTCCACTCTCAGCGCTATGAACACCTGTCCAACAAACTTTGCTTCTCCACAACTACACAGGGAATGGGGAAAGGGAAAGGGGAAAGGCAAAAGGGAAACTCCAACCAGCAGGGATGCGCCATGCAATGAATGGCTCAGCACCCCCTCTGCCATGCCCAGCCTGCCCCCAGCGCCCACCGGCGCCTGATGCCTTCCGGGCGCCTGCCCCCAGTTTATATGCCACGTGTCCTCTGCCCCTCCTCACTGCCAGAGGAGGAGGGACTGCAAAGGCCTTGCTCAGCCGAGGCGCTACTGAGCCACAGCTAAAGCACGGCTGTGTTAGCGGCGGGGTTCCCAGAGCCAAGCCAGAACACAGCACTGCGCCAGCCACAGGCAGCAGAATCACTTCTAGCCCGGCCACAACCAGGACAGGAGCCACCCGTATTCCGTACCATTCCCGTGTACATCAGTAGACCCCAGCACTCCCACAAAACCAAAACCCCTTTCTTCCCAAAGCCAAACAATTCAACCCCTACTTTTCATCTCAGCAAAACACAACAAGATGAACCTGGCTCCCTGCACACCTTCCTCTCCAAGGCCAACTCTCCCAGGACAGGCAGCAGCCTCAGAGAACCTTCTCCTGCTTGCTAAGGGCAGCAAAGCCCACTTGTGAGCACACGGCTCCCACTCTTCTCACTGCTCATCCTGTAGCTGAAGCCCACCAAAAATCATCCAGTGGGGTTTACGAGGACTTATGGAAATACCAGCTTAATTCTGGGATAAACACATCAATGTATTGGCTTCTTGCAAATCATAGGTGTGCTGATGTGGCTATAACTGTGCGAGTTCACAATAACAGAAACAAAGCTTGCTGAAAGACCTTACAAGGTTAGACAGTAAGATAAAAAGGGCCAGAACTCCTGAGCAGAACGGATTCCCATAGCAAAGGAAATTGTAAAGGTAAATAAAAGAAAACTGGGGGGTGGTTGTGGTGGTGGTGGTGTCTTGATATAAGAAAAGCTAGTGCCTGGGAAACATAAAGTATTTTTTAGCTTAACCTAGGTTGTAGAAAGAGAACAATGTTTATGTGGAATAGAGTGGCCTCACTAAACGTGAGTTCATTGTTTCACACTAGTCTTGCAAAGTGCCTTTAACTTTAAAGGACAATGTTTGTGTTCTGAGTGTGTGGTGAGATAACAGGGTTGAGTGACCCCACTAAACATGAGTGAGTTCTTTCACACCATCCTTCTACTTATCAGTCAGTTCAGAGACAGAGCCTGGCAAACATCTGCAAGCTTGGGATACTCCTTGCCTGCCCCTCCTGCAATAAATTTTGCAGGGAGGTCACACTGGTTTACATCTTTGCTAGTTACCAGAAGAATCACAGATAGGGCTGGTTTCAGCCATTTGTGTGATCACTGATGCGTCCAGCTGTGCCATAGGTGAAGAGTACACTGTGAGGAAGCCTGCTTACTTCGTCTTGAAGACCCCTACCCACAAGAGGAAGACTGCTGACTTCATCTTCAAGACCCCGGCCCATAATCATCGCAGAGCAGTGCGCAGACGCCAAGGGGAGGAGACTTACCATAATAAATTTTTAGAGCTAGTTGTAATATTCCCCACCTGTCTGTGGGAATTATGAATATGTACGTGACTAATGCAATAGTGAAAGTATATAAAGAACCAAGGGGGGCACAGAACCGCAACATGGAACATAAAAGACCTTTAGAATTAGTTTTGAGTAATGTTAACTTTGGTGGCTTTGTAACAGTAGCAATGGAAAATTACTGAGGTGCATGTTCCAAAGAAAAAACACTGAGAGCAGCTAGAGAACATAACAAGATTCCTTGTATGAGATAAAGCATTGTAGCTGGCATAGTTTTAGGTCCTTATGTCCTTGGTACAAAAACAAGTGTGAGAAAACAGTCTAGAAGAACAGGAAACAGGGATAAGGAGTATCTGGGAACTGCAGGTGTCCAGGATGGGCTACAGTTAAAGTAACTGATAAGTAGGAGGACGGGAGGATTATCATGTCTCTGGTGCTAACAAACCAATTAGATCGGTATAAGCATCTACTGCGCGTGCTCCAAAGGCTGCCAGGAGTGATGAAGATTGTTGGAAGAAGTAAAGGACCCTCAGAGACCACTACCACAATTCTGTACGCATGCGGGGAGCTTTCTGGAAAATGATGTAATCCACATGTAGCCTCCTGAATATGTATGTGTGCCCAGGGACTATATAAAGACGGCTTGTGTGGCAATAGGGGGGCACACGTTAGGAGGAGCTATCCCGCCGCACTAAAGAATACCTGCTTGTCAGCTTGAAAACTTTGTTGGCAAGTTTGTTCCTGGAGTTTTCTTCGAATCACTTGTGGAAATGGTTTTAGGTCCAGTGTGCCATCAACGGCCCATAAGAGGAATATAAAGGGTTCAAGGAATCCCCATCCCCCCCCCCCCCCAATTAGTATAACAATATGGTCTGAGCCACAGGGGTTAGGAAGTACTGCTTTTGATTCTACTGGTATTGGTCTTATTTTGTGGCTTGTTACCATAGTGATGTTGGTCTTGTGATTTTGGTATTGGTGACAGGATGTTGTAACGGTGTTATTAACTGTTGTTTGATTGATTGAATTTCCGTCTCCTTGTCTCAAGTACTGTAACTGTGTGGAGTGTGCCTGTGGGATCCCATGCATGTGTGTGTGTGCAACTGTGAGATTGGTAATGGAAGACCAGAAAAAATGTCCTAAAAATGGAACTCTGAATTATAATACATTGTTAGAATTACTGTTGTTTTGAGGTGGCAAGGAAAATGGGATGAAGTGATGTATGCAGATATGTTTTTCACTATAAGAAACCACCCAGAGTGACAGACTGAATGCAGAATTAATAAAGCTCCACGTGATCCCTTAATTTTGGCTTTGGAAAAGGACAGGGAAAAGCTGAAAGTTAAGCTGGAGAGATGTGGTTCAGCCTGTGATGCTGGGGAAAGATGTTTGAAGTTAAAAACCAGTAATCAGAAAGACAGGTTGGAAAATCATGTATCACAGGTACCTCTGAGAGGAGCACCCTCTGTATCTGTCCTAGGTGATACTGATAAGGAGGAGGAGATTGCTGTCACTGGCAACAAGCAGCGCCTTCACATTCAGAGTTAAGAAAGGGTTAAACCAGCAGTGCTGTTGCAGAGGCAGCGTCTGTAACCCCTGCAGAGCAGGGTGAGCAACTGCGAGGAAAGAAAGAAAGAAAGGGAAAACCAAGGGGGAAAGGAGGGGAGCTGGAGCAGCTCCTGTGTTTGAGCAGGGGAGGAGGGATGTCGGATGTGGGAGGAGTGGGCTCTTCTTCTGTGGAAGCGGATCGGTGTGTCTATAAATAACATACAATTTTAGGAAGAAAGATATGAAAACATACAAATTTAGGAAGGTATAAATAACATATAAATTTATTAATAACCCTAGAGCCCGCAAATTTATGAAGAAACCTATAAATAACAAATCTATGAAGTCATAATTAACAGCAAAATTATATAACATATCCATTAATAAAGTTATTAATAATATGAATTCACGAAGAAAGCTATAAAGAATACAATTTCGTAAATAAAGGTATAACTAACATACAAACTTAAGAAGAAAGCTATGAATAACATACAAAATTAAGAAGAAAGCTATGAATAACATACAAATTTATTAATAAAGCTATAAATAACATAAATTTATGAAGAAATCTATAAATAACATACAAATTTATGAAAGTATAACATATACATTTATTAATAAAGATATAAATATCAAATTTATTAACACAGCTATAAAGTACAAATTTATGAAGCCATAAATAACATACAAATTTACGAGGAAAGATATAAATAACATATAAATTTATTAAGAAAGCTAGAACATACAAGTTTATGAAGAAAGCAATAAATAACACAAGTGTATGAAGTTACAAATAGCATACAAATTTATTAATTAACTTATAAACAACATACAGAATTCTTACTAAAGCTTTAAATAACATAGATTTGTTAATAAATCTATAAATAACATACAAATTTATTAATAAATATATAAATAACACACACACTTATGAAGGTATAAATAACATATAAATTTATGAAGAAAGCTATAACATACAAATTTATAACTAGATCTATAAATAACATACAAATTTATGAAGAAAGCTGTAAATAACACACACATTTATGAAGGTATAAATAACATATAAATTTATGAAGAAAGCCATAACATACAAATTTATGACTAGATCTATAAATAACTTACAAATTTATGAAGAAAGCTATAAATAACACACACATTTATGAAGGTATAAAGAACATATAAATTTATGAAGAAAG